>MCJB01049899.1:56443-69323 GCA_002018475.1 Nicotiana obtusifolia
TCCTCATTTCTATGTACTCCTGGGGAGAAGGCAACTCTTGGTCTTTAGGCAGATGCTGATTTGGGATCGTTCAAATGAAGATGATGTTTGAATAAACCCTAGGACAGAAAAGATGGAATCCGTTCCTACAGTTCGGTCGAGATTAGTGGTTACAAAATAGATTTAAAAAATAATTATTCATCGATATTATTCAATAAAAAATAAATTAAATAATAAATTTTTAAAAATAATTAAATATGATAAGATTCATATTATTCACTTAAAAAGTGGATAATTAATAAGTTTAACTTTTAAATTAACAAATACTTAAATTGGAGGTTTCTCGAGTTTGGAAAATTAAATTTCGTTCAAAAATGATCATATTCAAAAATTCCTGGATAATATGAGATGTTTGTTAACTCATTTTCTATTCGTATTAAATATGTATTGGATCAAATATTTTATTCGTTTTTACATATTCAATTTTCGACCCTCTCGTATTCAACCCACCTGCCCGTTTGCCACCCCAGTTGAGATGGTTTGAGTGTTTAATGTTCGTTCTAGCAATTGAAAGATCCAAATATGGTAGATGTCAAGGAGTTGTTGGTAGTAAGGTGGCTAGGTTTGTTGTTATTTATATAGTGTCGCTTTGTAATTCCTTTCTGGTCTCTCTTATGTACAAATTAGTTGCAGAAAAGTATGCCCTTTATAATGTTATCGCTCTATCCTCTAATCTTAAAATAAAGTTGATGGAATAATGAATCATTAATCAATGGAGAATGGATTTTAAAACAAAAGGAAGCTCAGCCCTCTGGAAGATGATTGAAAACTAACCTCCAAAATTGTACAGGACAGAGCTAGAAAAATACAGAAAAGTATGTACAGAACAAAATAAAGACCAAGCTTGAGATCCTCTAGAAGGACAACAATACCATCTAACACTCTCTAAATTTACCAAAACTGGATACTCTCTCTTCACTCGCTCAGGGGAGATGGGTTGTTCTCCGGCAAGACTGAGAACGGCCAGTACCGGTGGAGAAAATAGAGGACAAAGAGTGAGCTAATCCCAACACTATGGTCACCTTCACTTGACCTCTCTTTGGAATTGGTCGCCCATATTCTACTCTTCTTGATATCATGTTTCCTCCATTCATCATTATCTCTTTTCTTGCTCCGGCCATAATTGAAATTATCCGGTGTATTTTTACTGGTAGTGATGTACTGACTACTGGGTCGCCGGCGGTTTTTTCAGGTAATGTTGGCGGCGGAGGGACTGAGTTGCCGGGTGTTGCTTAATAGCTTGGGTTTGCTTTGCTGGGAGAATGTATATGGCCTGTATTTATCTAAGTAGGAGGTTAATAATAGCCCTGGTTTTAAAACAAATTTACATTTTGTGCCATTCCTTATCTTTATCCTCCATTATTAGAGCCATTAAGTACCCTTCACGTGTTCTTGACTATATTGACCTTGTGGTCATGCACTTTTTCACAATATCTTTTCACTGTATATTACTCCACTTATTTGTTCTTTGTTTTTCCTTCTATTGAAGAGAAATGAAAAGGAAGTAGGGGTAGCTATGTCTTTAAACAAACCTATATTATTTAAGTGCAAGCTGCGTTGCCAATTAAGCATAAAGATTATGTTAAGTAACAACAACAAAAGTGGGGTCTGGGATAAAGATTATGTTAAGTGGAAGCGAAAAAAAAAACAAAAAAGACGCCACTAAAGTTATCTGAAAAGCAAAAATTTTTATAGTCATGTTGCATAAAAATCACGTGGGGATCAATATTCTTGGCTCCAATTCCATTTAACAAAAGCAATCATTATTTGTTAAAAGATCAATGTGGGCCACGACGGCTTTCTTTCATTGTCTTTATTTTTTACTTTCATAACCAACACTTGGACCTCATGCATTGAATTAAGATTATGCACAGTAAATGTTCCATGTATCAGATGCTCTGTCTCCTGTGACTATCAATTTTTCTTGTCTTTTTAAATGATGTAAAATGCCTTATGGTATCAGTCATTCTCTGAAATTATTTTTATTCACACAGAATGTGACCTGTTGAATGGCAGCACTCCCCGTTAAAAATTTCTCTATTCTCACAACTTAAATTCGGTATATTTGATTAAAAGCAAATATCTTTTTTATTATTGCATAATTCTATCTTTTATTCTCAGAATCTCAGTTATCTTCTTCAAATTTTACACACATACACACACATTTCATTTTCACTTAACTAGTAAGTGGCGATCTGGAATGCTAATAATAACATGTAATTTACTTAATTGCTTAAGGTAAGCTTAGGCAGATACAGTGAGTTCATAGTAGCTAGAGTGCAAAAATATGACAAAACAAGTAGTACTACTTCATATACTATAATGGAATTTTTGTTTTTGTGCGCGGGGTTTCAGCCTTTTTAATAATTTATTTGGTCAAATTGGAAAAATTTGCATATTTTTAAAAAGTGTTTTTTTCAAAAGTGTTTTTCAAAAAAGTACCTTTGAAGAGAAGCAGTTTGTGTTTGGCTAATCAATCTGAAAAGCACTTTTGAGCAATAATTTATGTTTGACCAAGCTTTTCAAGAAGTGCTTTTAAGTATCAAATTACGAATAAGGACATGAAGAGATTTACTTAATAGTTAATATTATGTGAATAAATACATAATCTCAAATATTTATTATTAAAGATAATAATTAATTTTTTTTATTTTATTTAAGCAAAACATGAAAATAACATTAAAAAGTAGTTTAATTATTTCAAAATGATTTAAATATATCAAAAAAATTATTTAACAAATATAAAAGCATTCATCTCAAATGTCACCATATAGTAGAAAGCTACCCTAAAAATAAAAAGAAATAGTAATACATTAGGAGAGTTCAATAATATAATCTCTAATTGTAACTATAAGGTTTAAAATAAATAAGGTTATTTTACTATATATCATAATTTGCTAAGAGTATTCTTGGTAAGAAGAAAAATTAAAATTTCTTCTGTTTCTGCTTTTGGGGGGAAATTATTTTTTTCTACTTCTTAAAATTACTTCTGTTTCTTCCAAAAGTACTTTTTTTTTTCTAAAAAGATTAGATCAACTACCTCAAGTTAAAAAAAAATTACTTTTAGATAAAAAAACATTTTTAGGGTGAGAAGAAGCTTGACCACACGGGCTATAAGTCTATGCGGGAATCATTCTTTGTACTAATAATATGCAGAAATTTGGAGCATTCGCATGACTAGATCTTGACTTGCTAAGCTTTCACACGTCTATTTCCGTTTGAAAAAGTTGTGTCCACACCTAGACCATTTCTATTTTTTAAACGTGGCGTTAAAAGAGGAAGGGGCAGCAAGAATTGAGGCACACATGTGAGAAATGTTTTACTGATACTTCTATACTTTAGTAAATTCTTATTGTATCTCGTCTGTTCATTTTCTTACACACGCGTATTTAGATTCCATGGCACATGCTGCACGTGCTCTAAATGGACCCAAAAAAAGTTAGTATCACTCTATAAATGGTTACTGAAATATTGGCTAGCTTTTCCTCTTTAATTTTTGGACACACTTGGTATATATGGAATTTAAACAGCAGAAGTTCCAAAACCACGAGGGGTCGTTTGGTAGACCGTATTAAACAAAATAATCCTCGTATAAAAATTTAATTCGTTCAATACCATGTTTGGTTGGTCAATTCAATTTACTCCTACCTAATACATGGATTAGTTATACCTCATATGAGGGATTAACTAATACCATGGAAAGGAAGGGATTACTAATCCATGGATTAGCTATATCCCTTCCTTTCCATGGTATTAGTTAATCCCTCATATGAGGTATAACTAATACCATGGAAAGGAAGGGATTACTAATCCCTGCATTACTAATCCCTGCATTACTTGTGTACCAAGCGACCCCTGATTGTTGTAGCTAATGGAGACCACAGCCCCATTAACTTATGTGTCCCTTTTATTCTCATCTAGGGCTGTATTACATATAACTTCAGCAGCAAAAATCATGTCACTAGGGCAGTACTAGTTCACATAGGAAATTTGATCTTGTCAAATTAATGGCATATATGGAAAAACTGTGGCAGAAGTTTGATTATCCGACATATACATGGCTTATTATGGATGCGAGGATTGGAATTATTAAAACAAGGAATGCAGCACTCCACAGGCTTACTGGAAATGCTGACTTAATAGTATAGAGAAGCAAGAAAAGGCCTTGGAACAGCGCAGGTTATACTTTATTTTAGTTCAAGGTACTTATTTATTCCAAATGTATGTGTAACTTTAGTTGTGCTGCAACTTGAGATAGGAACACATTACTCATATTGTCTTTCGTTAGCCTAAGATTTATATACTCCTTTATCCATACATAGCTCTGGCTTTTAGTACTGTCGAAACCTGGTGATCGATGTGAGGTTTATAATATTATAGCCTGTCTCGCCAAGTTTCTCACCATATTAAAAGTACTTTTTTTCTCAATTTGAGGTGTTTGGCCAGCTTTTTTTAGAAAAAAAAGTGCTTTTGGCTTGAAGCGGAAGCAATTTTGAAGAAGCAAAAACAAATAGCTTATCTCCAGAAGAAAATACAGAAGCAGTTTTGGCTTTTCTTCCTTCCAAAAATATCCTTTGCAAAATATTATATATACCAAATAACCTTACTTAGTTTAAACTATTAAGTAATATAAAATGACTTCTGGGATAAAGTTCTATTTTTATTGAATGACTTTTTGATATATTTAAACTATCTTGAAAGAATAAAGTAATTTTTTATTTTATTTTTATATTTTACTTAAATAAAATAAAAAATTAATTATTATCTTTAATAATAAATATTTATAATTATTTATCTACTTATATAATATTAACTGTTAAGCGGATCTCTTCATGTCCTTATTTGTAATTTGACACTTAAAAACATTTTTTGAAAAGTTTGATCAAACATAAACTATTGTTCAAAAATACTCTTCCAATTAATTAGCCAAACATAAATCATTTTTCTCCAAAAATATTTTTTCGAAAAATAAATTTTAAAAAAAACATACTCAAAATAAACTTATTTTTTGTGCCGGCCAAAGAGGCTATTAGTATGCCAGTGGCTATTTGAGATTTACGACAAAAGTGCTGACAAATGTAAAACTGCCTGCAGTGTGGCAGCAAAGTAAGTATTATCAGACATACTACTACTTATGTAAAACTACCTGCATATATCATCTAACTCAGCACTAATCGAAAATGATCATGTCTGTGAATTAATGCTTCCGTCACTAGTACAATTTCATTTTTTATAGTTGATAAATTATTTTGTTCGAGTAAATTTGCGCAAAATTTAACAGTTCCTAAGTATATATGCTACTTCTAAACTTTTTTGGGAACAATTTTGTTTTGGTATTGAATAATAACAGGTGGGTTTAATCGTACTGGGTGAGAAAATTTTTATACGCTGAATAATTTTATTGATACAAAAATAAAATAAGTGAATTGACTATCGAATTTTACTTAGTTAGAGTGACGATACGAGGAATTTGCTCAATTTTACGGGAATCGGCGTCTTTGAGAAGTTTCGATATTTCAGAAATTCAATAGTTTATCTCAGGAAGAGGATTGAAAATTAACTTCCAATTTCCAGAACTATACAATGGGAGCCGGAATGAGGGAAATCACAAACCATGTACAAATACAAAAAAGACCAAGCTCCAGATCCTAATGAATTAAAGGACAATAATACCCTCCAACACTCTCTAAATTTACCAAAACTGGGTACTCTCTCTTCACTCGCTCAGGGGAGATGGGTTGTTCTCCGGCAAGACGGAGAACGGCCAGCACCGGTGGAGAAAATAGAAGACAAAGAGTGAGCTAACCCCAACACTATGGTCACCTTCACTTGCCCTCTCTTTGGAATTGGTCGCCCATATTCTACCCTTCTTGACATCATGTTTCCTCCGTTCATCATCATCTCTTTTCTTGCTCCGGCCATTCTCCGATGTGTTTTTACTGGCAGTGATGTATTGATCACTGGGTCGCCGGCGGTTTCTCTGGCAGGGTTGGTGGTAACTGACTACTTCAGTTGCTGTGTTTGCTTTGCTTGTTAGGACTTGGTACTGAAATGAATGGTCCCGTGAGTATATATAGTTGAGTCACTGGTAATAGCCCCTTGTTTTTGAAAAATTTACCATGTCAAGCCATTGCTTAACATACTAGAGCTACTGTATGAAGTACTATTGACATATTCGATGTGATATCGACCTTATTGTGTTCACATTGTCTTTTCACTTACATTTTTCCTTAAACCCAAAATAAAAGAATTATGTTAGTAGATAGAAATATCTAAATGATGTTTTAATTTAGCTATTCTTGTTCTTCATGAATGGAACAGATTACTAAACATAGGAACAATTTCATAACATAATGGAATGCTTAAACAAGCGGCAATACTAGAGTGTTTGGATTCACTTATTTTAAGTGCTTATTGATTTTTAACTACTTTTTAAATTTTTGTCGTATTTGACAATAATAAAATATACTAAAAGTATTTTTTTTAATAATGAAAAATTCAAAAATTAAGTCAAAAGTTAAAAGTTAATTTTATGATTTTTAATTTTTAGCTTAAAAGTTATTTTTTAAAAGTCAAACCAAACACTCGGAGATTTATGCCATGTCACTTCAAGTGGCATATAGTAGCAAGCGTGACATCCTATTAGTTCTGTCACTTTCTTTATTTCTTTTCCATTCGTTTCTTTTTCTTTGTTTTTTCCTCCATATAAAAGAGAGGTAGGGTAAGTTATGTTTCGGAAAGATAATGATTTAAACTAACCTAACATTTTTTAATCGCAAGTTGATAAGTGGTGGGCACATTGCCAATTATGCATATACCGATATGTTTGGTGGAAGCAAAAGAAAAAGCCAATCGAATAATCTGAAGCAATATTTTAGTTCCCATGTTGCATAAAGATCACGTGGGAATTTGTATTATTGATACCAAATCCATTTAGCTAAAGTAAAGTTATCACTGAAAAGGAAAACGGGGCCAGATGGCTTTCTGTCATTTTCTTATCTTTTGTTTTCAACACCAAAATTATTATGGACTCGTGCATTGAATTAAGACTCGCTTTTCGCTCGTCTTTTAATTAAATGTTGCTTTAGGGTCTCTGTCATTCTTCGTCATCATATTAATTACATCGAAACTGACATGGTTTTTAATTTTTAGACTATGTTTAGGACTGGTGAAAGATTGAATCCATCTAATTTTCCAACTGTCGCAATTCAAGTTTCACTTTCTACTTGACTCAGATTTATATATCTTTGAATTTGATAAGGATTTGACAATACTAGCAGTACATGTTTGACTCTTTGGTCCACATTACATAGTTATCTTTTCTTTTGAAGCTATGACTGTTCTTACAAATTATTTATTAGTTTAATTTCAATTTAAAATACTTCCATTATTTGTGGCGATCTGGAATGCTAATAATAAAATGTGTTAATCTGTTTGTTGCATAAAATAAGGTCAAGTAGATTGGGTCGATGGTTATCCTTCTTATGTATAACCTGCATAAATTTGGAGCATTAGGCTTGACTAGATCTTGACTTGGTCGGTTTTCACATGTATGTTTCCCTTGGAATTTGAAAAGATGCGTCCACACCTATGTCATATATTGTAAGTATTTTTTAATGTTGTGGTTTCCACTTACGATTAACTGTTACACGACTTGACGTGTACAACGTTCAAGCGTCAAACTTGACCTTATTTGTTTTTCCCCCGTAAAACATGAAGACAAAGTTCAGAGAAAATGACAGATGAGATGGAAGTTTGTATTGCGTAAATCAAGTTTTGCATAAGTAGTATTGGTCAATTATCAGATTTTAACTTTCAAAGGTATATACATACGTATCTTTATTTTAAAAATATTATTTACGATAAAAATAAAAATTGTTTGCACGATATTGTTGGACGATACCCTTTTTTATAAGGTATATCTATTTAGAGGTGTCAATGGATATTTATAAATCGACCGAACCGTACCGTACCGAATTAATTTTTAAATTTTTTTTTAAAAAAAATCATAGGTATTTATGTAAATCTATAACCATACCAATAATTAGGGTAAGTTTTTTATTTTACAAAAATAAACCGAAAAAATACCGAACTGTACCGAATAATTTTACATATGAAAAATATATTTATATAGTAATTATAAAAATAATAAAGCATTAAATTTTTCTTTAAACCTTGGAATTATGAAAACGATTATAAGTCAACGAGTAATTTAACTCAAATATTAATTCCTAAAACCTATTATGCTACTTCTACATAAACTAAGTTATTTCCAGCATCTTTATTAGCAAGACACAAAGCATTTTAGTGATTATGAGTAGCAAACTACAAGGTATTGAATATGTTTTCTTTCATATAATCCAGATTTATCTTTTTGAATATTTAATATTTTATAGACTTTATTCTTGAGTCTCAGCTTGATTAATATCTTTCCACTCGTGTGATTTATATTTTCTTTGTCTTTACTTGATTTCTTTTACGTTGTTGTGGAATTGTCGATGGATCTATACTCTGGCCATCTTTTATGTTTTTTTTTTTAATTCATCACCCTTTAAACAGTAAAAATGTCTAGAGAGTTTTGCTAAGTCCTATAAAAGATCATATGCTATTGCATGCTAGTACTACTGGTAACTTTTACATGATACTTAAAAAAAAACCGAAAATTAGCCGACCCATACCGATAACGAAGAGAAACCGACATGATTAGGACGGTTTCGAAAAATCTAATTTTGGTTATACATATATATAGTATAATAACCGAAATATTGATATTGTACAAATTTTGTAAAATAACCGACCGAACGGAACCACTAACACCATGTATCTATAACAAATATGTGAGTTCTCTTCTTAGAGTCTACTTGAATCAAAATACTTGGCATATAATAATTAAATTATGCGATCATAGTGATAACAGTAGATTCTTTAATATTAATTATAAATAGATATGAAAAGTCATTTCCTCGTTGTGAGACAATCGTGGATCAATTCTCAAAGTAGGTTCTATTTTACTTACAATCTAATTCTCGATCACATTCTTTTTCTTATTGCATGACTTTATCTCAAACTTTCTTAAAAATGAAATTGACTCAATTGATATTTTTGGTATGAAATCTTATTTCTATTTTGGGCAATGTTTGGGACATTAGTTTATGTCACTCAATAGTTACAAAAGTGACATGAGTATGATGTCTTTCTTTTGTTCTTTGCTCTGCAAAATCGCGAAACTTATTCATCAACGTTGTTGCTTTATTACTTTCTTTCCGTCCTTCTTCCTTTTCTTTTGACAAAATTACGTCATATATCACTTGGGCCTACAGCCTATCCGAAAGTGGCCCACATTTGAAGCCCAAATCTGATTTGGCTGAGGTTGTATATGTTTTCAAATTTTATTTTCACCCGGTAGCCCACATTTATTACTAACGGTATTTAGTTTTCTTTTTAAATTTCTCTCTCTCTCTCTCTTCTTCTCACGCTTTTTTCACAGAAGTACGAAGGCACCGTCCTCCATTGTTGCGTTTCAAGTGATTTTTCGAGCTTTCACTCTTATTTTCAGGTAATTTTCGTTTCATTTTTTGCTTTACCACTGTTTTGGTTTTAAATTTTGTTTTATTTTTTATTTGGCTTTTCTGATTCTGAATTTTATTTTTTACAATGTTGTTGTGTTTTCCTTTCGATTTTGTGTTCCTTCTATCTTCGTTCTGGACCTAAACTTGGTGTTTCAGTTTGCATGCTTTATTATTTCGACTTTTAGGGTATAATTAGTTTTTTGAGTTTTGTTACGATTTGGGAAAATTGGCTTCTGTTTTGTGTTGATGGCCTTTGTTTTTGGTTTGGTTTTTTTGTTTTCCTTCACTTGTCTTCGCTTTTATTAAAGCTTTGTTTGTTTTATTGTAGAAAATGCGTTCGAAAATATCTGCTTCTAAAAGTCGTATGAAGGTTGTTGCGAAAACATTGAGGGACTTGCCCTCAACCCCCGATGATGATGATTTTGAGTCTTTAGCTCCTATAAAAAAGTCGCAACAAGAGAGCAATCGAATGACTTGTTCGCAAACGAAGAATACTCCTACTCCAGCTAACAATGTTAAAATAAGGAGTAAGAAATGTGGGAGACATGAAGATGATGTGGCCCTGATAAGTGGGGATTTTGGCACACCTTTTAGCTTTTGTTTTAGTCCGAAAGTATTGAATTGTGTTCCTGAAACTAATGAAATTGTGTAAATTGTAGGAATGCTGGAAATTTGGTCTCCCGAGATGAAATCCGACTCAAAAAGGAGTATTCCAAAGCACAAGACAATAAAGGACGTAAGCACAAATGTGCGGTCCGCAGAAGGAATTCTGCGAATCGTGGAATTCCATCTGCGGCCGCAAACCAAGAAGAAAAATCCAACAGAACTTTCAGCAATAAGCGGACCGCACATGAATTGTGCGGCCGCAGAACTGGACTTAAGAGTCAAAGATCAGAGAGTATGCAAAAAGACCAGGTCCAGGAGCCTTTGTGAAGTGCGGATTGCACAAGAACTGTGCGGACCGCACAAGAACTGTGCGGTCGCAAATGATTGCCTCGCGGCCGCAGTCCAAAAATGTGCGACCGCAGAACTCACCTTCCTGCCAACTGAAGAAATCTGCGGACCGCACATAAATTTTTGTCCCGAGAACCTCCCGAGGGAAAGTTGCTGTAACCGTTTCTCTTTGCTATTTTAGGAAGTTTTAGCTTATTTGAGTATTTTAACATTAGATTTCATCATTTTAATCTTCCATTATGAGTTTAATTAGCTTTTCATCTTTATTTTCTTCAAATCCCATTATGAGTAGCTAGATTTTTTATTAGGATTGTGACCCAATTCTAGTATGTAAACCTTATTGGTGATTAATTTTATGCTTGTTTATGATTGAGTATTGATTATTTTACTTATTCATGCTTCAATTTTAGAATTAATGGTTGCAAACATTAATTCATGCCTATTTGACTTAGTCTCCACTTGAGAAAGAGGGACCTAGTCTAGGATAACTTAGCTAACAAGGAATTGGGTTAATTGAGAGATTGATTAACCTAATTAAAGGGTTCAAACTAGATATAGTAAGAATCCGACTTGAGCTCTTATCAACTGTTTTGGTTGATACCCATTTGGACTTGAGAAAGTCAAATTGGGCAAAATCACTATCTGACCGTGAGGTATTGAGTAGGTAACGTGGAGTTAAGAGCTATAATACACCACAATCAACAAAACAAGTATAAACATCTTTATCCTATTAGGCAAACATCTAGATTATGGTCAGAGCCCTAGGCCTTTAATCCAATTGGAAAAACCTCAAAAATATTTAACTATAATCTATTTTCTTTAACTTGCATTCATTAGAGTAAAAGTAGAAATAGAAAACAAAACCTTGTTGTGGAAGTACAAACATAGATAATCCATTTGCTTGCTTTAAATATATACTCCTAACACCCTTCATAACTCCCAATGGATTCGACCCCGACTCATAGTTGGGCAATTATTATTATAATGGTGTTAGCTATATATTTAGGTGTGTTTTTGAAATATCTTCTTTTTATTCCGTGTTACTAACTTGTTTGAGAAATCGTAGGTACAACCATAGCGAACAATGAGCTCGAAAATTTACTTTTGGGGATGTGGACGTCGAGGATGAGCAAGTTTATGAGGTTCCTCTTGAATCTTAATCCAATAGAAGAGTCCGAGTGCCTCATGACAATGTCCCCCCTCCAACCCCACCTCCACCACGAGTGACTCCACACCGAATATTACCCAATGAAGGATATGCAAATGCAATACTCCCTCCTCGTATTAGGGCGGACAACTTTTAAATCACCAATGTGATGCTCACTAAACTTGAGCAACGGGGTTTCTTCACCGGTGCTCCAGCTCAAAATGCGTACAAACATTTGAAGGGGTTTGTGGACACTTGTTGGGGGAACAAACAAATAAAGATCTCCGAGGATGCATTAAGGCTAAGGCTTTTCCCTTCTCTCTATGGGGAAAAGCTTTAGATTGGTTGGAACGATTGCTAAACCATTCCATTTACGCTTGGGATGAGTTGGCGGAAAAGTTTATTTCTAAGTTCTTCTCTACGGGGTACATGGCTACACTTCGAGATGTTTGACATTCAAGCAAAAGCCAAATGAAGCACTACACGAGATATGGGAATGCTATAGAACAATGGTTAAGGAATGTCCCACCAACGATATGACAGAGAATATGATTTAACAAACATTCTATCGTGCGATTAACACAACTAACCAATGTATAGTGAATCAACTTGTCGGTGGGAATTTCAAGACTATGACTTATGCGGAGGCATGTGTGATTTTGGATGAGATGGCGGAAACGTCATCGGCTTGGGAATCTTGGGCCGATGTTCCACAAGGTGATCCAAACATGACTCACCTTCACAAAGAATTACAAGACCATAGGCAAGCCATTGTCGAGTTGACAACCACCATGACACAACTAGCAAAGGCCCAACTAAATCAAGTGCAAAATCCCAAGCAAGTCAATGCCATGGAGAGAGTGAACATGATGGGGAACAAGAGGAGGACTAAAGGTCCACAGGTGCAAAATCAAGTAGAGAATTATGTGCAAGAAGATAGTGATTTTGATCAAGATAATTCTTATAATGTACAAGAAGAGGAGGTACAATATGTGAACAACTTTCAAGGGCAAAGAAACAGCTTCCAAGGCCCAAACCAACAACAATTGCAACCTCAAAACAATCAATACAATTGGAATTTTAACAACCAAGAAAATTGAAGTAGTGGCAACAATCAAGGGAATTGGCATAATAACAACAATCAAGGTAATTGAAGTAGAAATTATCAAGG
>MCJB01049899.1:69343-88332 GCA_002018475.1 Nicotiana obtusifolia
GGGGGGGGGTTAACAATCAAGGAGGATGGAACAACAATCAGGCAACCGGGGGTAGGGCCTTCAAAGGCTCCCAATGTATCAACAACCAAACAACCTGCGTCCTTATATTTCCCACGGTTCAAGTTCTTCAAACAACAAGATGAGGCGTATTGAAAACATGTCCAAGCAAATGATGGAAAAGAATGTTGATTCGAATTCCCAACTTGCCTCACATAACACATCAATCCGCAACTTAGAAGTGCAAATGGGGAAAATCTCTCAAGTTCTAAATTCTCATCCTAAAGGGGCACTACTAAGCGACACGATTGTTAACCCAAAGGGTGGATACAACACGGGGCATGCCATGACTGTTACTACAAGAAGTGGAAGATGTGAAAATGCACTCACCTCAAGTCAAAGGTAACTTGTGGATGATGAGCAAGTGGTGCAAGAAGAAAAGATCCCGAGCAATAAGGTGCGACCTAATGATGAAGTCTGGATTGATGTTGATGATAGTGTTGAAGAGACTCAAGAGGAGGTAAACCCGTCTAGGGATCATACTATTGACATACCGGAGCTGGTAGTACAAAAGGCTAAGGCACCATTAGCTAAGCCTCTACCTCCATACCCTCAAAGACTTGCAAAGAAAAAATGGTGAAAATAAATTCAAGAAGTTTATTCAAATGATGAAGAGTCTCTCAATCAATGTGCCATTAGTTGAAGCTTTAGAGCAAATGCCCGGTTATACAAGTTCATGAAGGATCTCGTGACAAAGAAGTGATCAATAAATTTTGAAATGATCAAAGTCACTCATCAAGTGAGTGCAATTGTGCATTCAAAGGCTCCTAAGTTGGAGGATCCCGGTGCTTTCACGATTCCTTGTACAATTAAGAGTGCCGAGTTTGCTAAAACTCTTTGTGATCTTAGGGCAAGAATCAATTTGATGCCAATATTCGGTTTTAAAGACTTTGGGGATTGGGAAATCAAGGCCCACCTCTATGAGATTGCAAATAGTTGATCGTACTATGAAGATACCCTTGGGAGTGATTGAAGATGTCTTGGTTCGTGTTGATAAATTCATTCTTCCGGCGGATTTTTCATTCTAGATTGTGAAGTTGATTATGAGGTGCCGATTATTCTTGGAAGACTTTTCCTTGTTATGAGGAAGGCTCTTTGTGATGTTGAAGTCTGAGAACTTACATTCCGGGTTGCTGATGAAAACGTGGTTTTACATGTGTGTAAGTCCATGCGGCAACCAAATAGCAATAAGGTGTGCTCTTTTGTGGACTTGGTGACCAATGTTATTGTTGATGACACAAGTGCTACAATCAATGTTGGTGATATGTTGGAGGCCGTCTTGCTCAACTTTGATGATAACGATATGAATGGCTTCATGAAATGTGTGAACTCTTTGCAAGGAATGAGGTCATACAACTATGCACCCGAAAATTGTCCTTGGATCTTGAAAATAGGACAACTCCTTCCTACAAAGTCTTTTATTGAAGAGCCTCATACCTTGGAGTTGAAGCCATTGCTTCTCCATCTTCGGTATGAATTTCTTGGTGTTTGTTCTACTTTACCGGTTATTCTTTCCTCTTATTTGACTAACGTGTAGGTAGATTCCACATTGGTGGTGCTACAAAAGAGGAAAAAGGCTATTGGATGGACATTGGCAGATATTCAGGGATAAGCCCCGCCTTTTGCATGCATAATATCAAATTAAAGGATGATGCCAAACCATCTATTGAACATAAAAGGAGACTCAATGAGGCTATGCAAGAAGTTGTCAAGAAGGAGATTATCAAGTTGCCGGGGTTGTCTACCCCATCTCCGACAGTTCGTGGACTTCTCCGTTCAACATGTTCCTAAGAAGGGACCATGACGGTGGTCACCAATGACAAGAATGAGTTGATTCCGACAATAACGGTGACCGAATGGAGAGTGTGCGTGGACTATCGCTATCTCAACAAAGTCACAAGGAAGGATCACTTTTCACTTCCTGTCTTAGATCAAATGCTTGATAGATTGGCCGGTGTGATTTCTATTGCTTTCTTGATGGGTATTCGGGCTACAACCAAATTCTTATTGCTCCAGAAGATCAAGAGAAAACAACCTTTACATGTTCCTATGGTACTTTCCTTCAATTGGATGCCATTCGGTTTGGGCAATGCACCGACGACTTTTCAAAGGTATATGATGGCTATCTTCATGGACATGACGGAGGACTACCTTGAATTTTTCATGGATGACTTCTCGGTGGTTGAAGATTTTTTTGATGATTGTCTTGCAAATTTGGATAAAGTGTTGGCTAAATGTGAAGAAACAAATTTGGTGCTTAATTGGGATAAATGACATTTCATTTTCGAGGAAGGCATTGTCCTTGGCCACAAAATCTCAACGAATGGAATTGAAGTTGACAAGGCAAAGATTGAGGTAATTTCTAAACTTCCACCTCCAACTTCGGTGAAGGGTGTGCGGAGTTTCTTAGGTCACGCGGGGTTTTACCGGCGTTATCAAAGATTTCTCTAAGATGGTGAACCCGTTGTGCAAGCTTCTTGAGAAGAATGCAAAGTTCAACTTCAATGATGATTGCATGAGAGCTTTTGAATTGTTGAAGTTCAAGTTGGCAACTACTCCCATCATCGCCGCTCCAAATTGGAGTGTCCCTTTTGAACTCATGTGTTATGCAAGTGACGTAGCGGTTGTGGCTGTTTTGGGGCAACACATCAATAAAAAATTTCTTTCAGTCTACTATGCTAGTAAGACCATGAATTGTCATGACCCAAATTTTCCTCCGTAGGGTGTCGTGATGGCACCTAGTCTTAAGGACTACGTAAGCCTAACATTTGCTGAAATAATAACCATATTTAACTGACGTCTGACAAATACGAAAAAAAATCTCTTTACAAAACTTACAATCCCAAAATCGGTAATACAGGTCATAAGCTCTACTGAGTTTTCTACATAAACCTATAAATACAACTGTTCCGAAATAGAGATAAAACAATGCAAGTGCAATAACAGAAGGTGACTCCGAGGCCTGTGAACACAGCGACAAGTTTACCTTGAGTCTCCACATCAAGATTCGTACAACTAGCTAGCGATCGACTGACTCCGAATTACCTAGATCTGCGCAAAAATATGCAGAAGTGTAGTATGAGTACATCACAGAGGTACCCAGTAAGTATCAAGACTAACCTTAGTGGAGTAGTGACAAGGAATAGTCAAGACACCTATTGGACTAGATAACCTGAACAAGTATAGGTATAGAACTAACAGAGTACGATATCTCTACAGAACTACGCATGATGACAATAATAATATGGTGCTTACAATAGAAAATAGAAGCACAATTAGCAGCGAGACACCACAAGTAAAAACACAACAGCAATGCCGGACACAACCTATATCCAGTGAAAAACAAATAAAAGAGAGACAAGTAGCAACTTGATAAGAATGATCACTTTCGTACTAGGTTTATTTGATAATCCCCACGAGGTACCAAACCTCAAATCTCACACAATTCATGGGTCCCAATTCATGAACCCTGGTCCCTTGGCATCTTGTGCCCTCATTTCAACTGATAACTACAAGGACGACTCACGTGCCAATAGAACAAACTCACATATAAGACAAGTAGACGGAGTACGTACAAATGACCGGTAGCATCAGTGTTCATCTTCTTAAACCGATAGGTTGATAAAGTACGTGTATCCTTGTGCAAGTGTTTTACTACAACTCAAGTCAACAAGTAAGAGTAGAGACAATGAATGACACATAAGAAACGATCACTACGAAATATACACGGTATAACTCATACAGGGTAGATACGCCTCTACACAAATAACAACAATAACAATGCCCCCCAGGCCATCGCAAGACACCACAAATCAGTCCCCGACGTAGCCCACTTTGTCTCGTCACGTGCGCAGTAATAAAGTAAATGCCCGCCTTGTCTCGCCGCACGTGCATAATAATATTCCCACCTTATCTCGCCACATGCGCAAACCCACATATATAGCCCACCTTGTCACGCCGCATGTGCAAATATCAATAGTAACAATAGCACGGCACAAACCTCGTGCAAATACCCGACAAAAACCTCCCAACAATATCACGTGCCAAGATCACAACATCACAATAGCCCTCAGCTCAACAAACTGAGTACAACAACAACAACACAACAACAGCAATATCACGAGAATACGACAAGTAAATCAACTCAAGAGTTTTGGATCACAAAGAAGCGGTAGAACGAGCTCACAAAGAATAAACAAAGAATAAACACAATAGGGAATACTAGTCTCAATAAGAACGGCTCAACAAGGGAGAAATTATATGTAAAAAATGATTCCATATATGGATAAGGCAGCTACGATAAAGGATAACTAAACTTCATTTAGAGTCGAGCAATTACGAAGAAATACAACAAATTCAATTAAGTATAGGCAACAGAGAAGATAATCATAACAGCAAATAAGGATAAACAATTACTGAAGGGATAACAATAATTTTAATTAAGGATAAGCAGTTAGGACAAGGATAATATGGCATTCGAAGAGGCAACAACTTCCATTAAGGCACACAAGAGTCAAATAGGCAATAAGGGTGGAACATGAAGCAAATAAATTCCAATAAAGACACGTAGAGGGGAAACTAGTAAATGGGGAATTTAATCATAACAAAACAACTTCATATCAAGTGGACATAAGGACCTAAGAGCCCTAAAAGGTCAACCTTCCACAAATAAGCCCGAGCACGTACTCGTCACATAGTGTACACGGATTTTACATGACACAATTAACACCAAAGACTCAAATCCTAAGGGGTAGTTTCCCCACACAAAGTTAGGCGAGATACTAACCTCAAACCACGCTCAATCAATCAATTAGTAGGCCTTCCCTCAATTTCCAACTCCGAACTACTTGAATCTAGCCAAAAGAAATTTCATACTATAATTATAATTATATGAAACTAATTTAAATAATGAAATAATGGTCTTACCTATGAGTTGAAAAATTGCTCAAAAAGTCGATCCGGGCCCGCGTCTCGGAACCCGACTAAAATTACAAAAATCGATCACCCATTCGATACGAGTTCAACCATACTAAAATTATCAAATTCCGATACCTATTCGTCCTTCAAATCATCATTTTACATTTTGAAAGATTTTATAAATTTTCCCAAAATTTCTAACTTAATTCACTAATTAAATCATGAAAATAGCAATGGATTCATGAAATACAATAAGATTCAGGTAGAGAACACATATCCTAATGAGTTTCTTGAAAAACCCACAAAAAATCTTTCAAAACAGAGGTCTAGAACTCAAAATATGATAAAAATGGCCAAACCCTTGACTTATAAGTGCTATGCCCAGAACTTCTACATTTGCGGACATACACGCGCACCTGCGCTCTCGCTGGTGCGAGACAATTCTCTGCATCTGCGGCTTTCACTTGCCCACACTGAGATCGCACCTGCGACTATAGTTGCGCATCTACGATTGTGCAGAAGCGGCTCAAACACCCGCAGAAGCGGACATCACCTGGAGCCTCCAACGCGCATCTGCGATCAATCTTCCGCAGATGCGTCCTCTCACCTAAGGTCCTCCAGTCACAGAAGCGATTCAACAGAGCCTGCCCCAATATCGCAGAAACGACCCAGAACCTCGCAGAAGAGGCTCCTCTTCTGCGATCAAACTCCAATGTACGGCCACAAGTTTAATTGTGCGGACCGCAGAAATCATGTTGCAGCCGCATATCAGCCGATTCTCTATCATCAGAGAGTTGGCATTTGTTGGGTCTCAGAGGTGCGGCTCCAAATGGAGTTGTGCGGACCGCACTCAGCTTTTGCAGCCATAAAACAAAATATTGCGATCCGCAAATCATCATCTACAGCAGCAAGAAAATTGTGCAGACTGCAGATCTGGTTTCCTGCGAGCATGGTTTGACTATGTACCCTCACTGTGTCTTCTGGTTTATATTTTACTTGCATGTCTCCTAAGTATGTTTGAACATTGAATTGCAACTAACAATCGCCTTTGCTTGATACAGACAATGATTCGATCTAGGGGACGAGGCGACACATATAACGGGAGAGGTGAACCTTCTCGGGGTTGAGGCAAGAGTACCTTGCCTCTTGGCCAACAAAAGACAATTACAAAGAAAGCTACAGCCGTCAGGGGAGAGGTGCAGACCTCTCCGGCACAAGCTCATGTGTCCCGTCTAGGGAAGCATTAGAGGGCAACTCAACCTCTGTTCAAGAGCAGCCGACCGTACAATTAATGCAGCCAGGGAGATACCAACTTAGGGATGAGCCGTCCTCATCTCATAGCACTTCCGAGGAATCGGAGAGTTCTAGTTAGGCTTCTGAGCCATCGGCTACACTTGTCCCTGAGGCACAAGATACACCAATTCAGGAATATCCCCGATGATGGCTGACGGGGAGATGCTACGCAACTGGTCCTTAAAGATCAAAGAAGAAAGAGTTTTTGGAGGACTGCTTTATCAGCCTGGTCGCTTTCACCAGCTTCCGTACATAGTGGTCAGTGAGGTTGCTAATCGAGCGACAGTTTCATTTGAAAGATTTGGAGAGGTACAACCCAGCAGTGTTGAGACAGTTCATGGAATGCAAAGGGTGGATGTGGTTCACTCAAAGTGTAGTGGACGCCAAAGAGTACCTGGTCCGTGAATTTTATGCCAATGTGGCTCAAATCAAAAAGGGGACAAAAGTGACCAAAGTACGCAACCTAAATGTGAGATTTGATCAGCATACACTCAACACGTGCTTGGGTTTCGAAGATGTTGAGCCAAAGGAATATTTGGAGAAGTATGCATTGGGAGACGCAACCCAACCTTGGTTAGCAGAAATTCTTGCAACATCAGGGCTATCACCACCATGGATTGCCGCTGGGATTCCTATCTACCGGAGCACTCTGAGTTTCGAGGCGAAGGGGTGGCAAACCTTTGTCTGTAGCAGACTGGACCTGAGCCAAAATGAGACTTACCTTCTGATTTCTCGGGCAGTTTTGGTTACTTCTATTATGGCCGGGTACCCTATCAATGTGGGTGTCGTGATGTCGGCCAATATCTCAGTGATTGCTCGGCAAGATGACTCATCCTACCCGCATCCCAACACTATTACAGAATATCTCACGGATGCAAGGGTAGAGCCGAGGGATTATGACACAAAGGTGAAGCCGGAAAATCTTTTTACTTGGTATTCACTGATGGATGCGAACAATCCGAAGAAGAAAATTCAGCCTCTTACCAGCGCCGGCCAGTCTGATGAGCCAGCTATAGTAGCTGCTGAGGCAGTTGATGTTCAATCCACTACGACCGAACCTTCCTCTAGTGCTGCATCTATGCCTTCGCCATCATCCACAGCCCATACTGCAGTTCCTGCCGCAACTCCCACCTCGGCTTTGAATCCAGTGCCTATGCCTACTGTCCCACTTGCTGCATTGCGAGTCTCGAAGACATTGACGAGCCTCAACAACTAGATGTAGACAGCCACTGCAAAGTTATCTGACTTATTCAGTACTGTTGCAGCGCAGTCTTCTGTTCAGGCACCTCAGTTTCCCCCGACAGTTGAAGAGATATTGAAGAAGCTCCTGGTTTCAGCTGCTGTTTCTTCTAAACCGCCCAAGCATGCGGACATGGAAGTTCATCCATTTGAAATCTTTCGCAACTGCATGTTCCCTCTTCAAGGCACACTATGTTTTGCCTTACCCCTTCAAGCACAGTATATAACTGCTCCGTAGCAGGCCTCACCTGCAAAAGTTTTTAAAAAAAAAAGTTAAAGCACATTATACATTATTATACAGAGTTTTACATCTTTATACAAACAGTAAAATGCAAGTCAACAGTGCCATGCATCATTATATTTAATTCGTTTTACCGTCATTTGCTTTGATGCAATCAGATTTTTCTGAAGGAGTTTGTCGTACTTTTCGCCAAGCTCTATAGATGTCTCTATTGCACTTTTTTTATTTTTGTTGTTCCACTGTTGTAGAAAATTTATCATGTACTCTAGCAATCGCATTATTGGTAGCTCTCTAGCATCTTTGTTTGTTGCATTAATTGTCTCTGCAATATTGAAAGTCATTACCATCGACCTTTTCACTTTGGAGTATGCCCTAGACCAGCTTTCGTAGCCAATTTCGAACAAGTAAGGCTGCACCCTCGGATCAATTTTGCACATTTCTGTCATATGATAGTGAAACTTCTCTATCGTGTAAGCTCTAGCCAAAGTGAAGAAGATATCCTTCAATTATTTGTGATGTTTCTTGAATGTGTGCTAGACATTCTGCCACAAGTGAAACATGCAAATACAATGTGAAACTTCTGGGTACACAGCTTTGTGGCATTGAAGATGCTTTCATTTCTGTCTGAAACTATACACATCCCTTTCCTAACACCAAAAGTACCCTTTATCTGGACGAAGAACCACTCCCAAGATTTATCTCTGAATCTACAATTGCATGTGCAAGTGGAAGGATTTTTCCTTTTTATACAAAATAGATATTAGGATTCAGACAATTACACCAATTTTATACATAGTTATACACGGCTATACAACTTTATACATACTGCAAAATCTTATAAAAACAACAGCTCTGAAATCCTATTCACACACGTTTATGCATGAAAATACAATATTATACAAAGTGCAAAAAATGGTAGATGCAGTCAACTCACCAGCTCCATCCTGTGGCAAGCAGCTAATATGGTACCCTTATATGCTGCTTTAAGGAAACTTCTGTCAACAACCATTATAGGCATGCAATGCTCCCAACCCTTGATAGATGCATATAGTGAAACATATGCGTAAAGAAAGTATCCATCTTCTAATTTGTACAACTTTGTAACCGTTCCTGGATTTGTATGCTCCAACATATACAAATACCTCGACAACTCCTTATATGAATCGCTCGGATTCCCTCTTATCATTGCCATTGCTATCTCTTTAGCTCCATGCTTTCATGCCCCCCGTTGCTTTTGTAGGTCCTCTATTATATCATTTGGAGTGTAAACGTTTTTGTATTAACATACTTGTCCTTGACTATACTAGCAATTACACCCGAAGTAGCTTGTAATTATGTTAAGTATCCTTTACCATAGCCGCATGTGTGATTATTATTGTAACTTCTCACCTTGAATATGTTTCCCTTGTATATGGCAGAAGATTTGAAACTCCAAGCACAATTGACATCCACACTCATAAGGAGATACCTAGGATTAAAGATCACTCAACTTCTCAATACACTTGTATACAATAACATAACTAGATATATACTAATTTTAGTACCTCTATACAAATATATACAACTTTATACATATTTACACACACACACACACACATATACACACACACACACACACACACATATATATGTATATAACAGAATATACAACTATTGTCATACCTTGCTGCGCTTGATCTTTTCACCTTGAATTGGAACCCCTCGCGTACAACCAAGTTTTTCATCACACTGACAACTGTCTCTTTATCTTTATAAACTTGATCCCCTTCAACCATTTTGTTTAACATATTATCTATTATACCATAATCAGTGTTTTCAATAAATTCAATATCAGGCATAATCTCAATGCTATCAATTGTGGATGCATCTTCAATATCATTTACACATTTGCCTTAATATATACAACTGGAACTTGTAGCAACTAAAGAGTTATCATAAATCCCTTTCACAGTCACATACAACGGGTACTCAGTGAAATCTAAGTTTTTCTTCTCTAATTCAACATACACCCGAACACCAGTATCGTTGTGAATCAGAATTGGTGGAAAACCATCCTTTGAGAGAAACTTAATCTCTAATGTATTTAACTCAGAATCAACTCTAATATGTTTCGAAATTTCTTCAACTAAATTGTTGTAGCTGAATGTAGACTCGATTATTACACAATCGCCGACAAAATTGACAAACTTATGGTCATCGCATTCACCACTATGAAGAACGTAAACAGGATAAAGCTCCATCGAACAAAAAGCTGAAATCAAAATTGCAGCAAAAATGAAAATCGCACTGATTGCAGCAAAAGAAATTCACTTTTCGTGTTTGATTTGATGTTAATTCGAGATGAGGAAGAATTTCTAGGTTTTTGGAGTTGCATTGAGTGTGAAATTGCGTTTTTGTAGATTTGGGGAATAAGAATGAAAAGAATGAGAAAAAATCCCGCTTCTGAATCCCAAAAAACAAAAATAACGCCCCTTTTTCGGATATGGCCTGTTATTTTTAGGCTAGTCAGTTATAAATTGAAATATGGGCTATAACCTGAGAAAGCTATATGGCCTACAAGAAAGTTATATTCAGCTCCGTCCTGACTATGACCTGAGAAAGTTCCACTGCCCAGAAGCTTCCAAAACATGTCATGTTTCAAACTAAAAAACGTACAGGCCTTTTAATCAAGCATCTTTTTAGAATGTGAATTAAAATATATCAGGCAAACTAGATTTGATATCTTTGGAACTTTTTGTTGTCTTTTTATCACTACATTGTGTTTTTTTTTCTTTCTAAAATAGACAAATTTGACTAAAATAAGTTACAAAGAATGGCAGACAAGATTCAATTCCTGCATCATTTTAGTAGTAACAGCTTATTTAGGAAGTACAATGAATAAAGACTTTGTTGCAATCATTTTTCTTCTTCTTTTTGTTAAAGAAAATAATAGTTTATATCGGATGAGGATTCCTTTTTATTTATTTCTTCTTTGACCCACAGTGTAGTGGAGTTAGATTGAGATCTAGGTACTTTAATTTATAGTTCCTTTGTCGTACTTTATTGGACAAAAATTTTCATGAAGATTGAACAAATGCATTTTTGAGTCAATTATACTGTTTACTTATAGGTAACCTCAAAGTCCTAAGCGGCCGCAACAATAACAATAATAAATTCAGTGTAAATAATAATAAATTCAGTATTATCTTATAAGTGGGATTTGGCGAAGATAATATGTACGCACACCTTAACTCTACTTTATGAAAGTGGAGAGACTGTTTTCGATAGACCATCGGCTCAAAAAGCAGTGACAAAATTACTACATAGTAAATTGATATTGGCGCAACAGTTTGGAACTTTTGTCTCATTGCAAATGCTCATGACTTTTTATTTTTGGTAATTAATAAAATTTTATTACCAAACATGGAGAATTTTCATGACTATTTTATGGTGGGACTTAAATCTATGTATTGAGGGTGTAAAATATATTTACCTAATCAGGTGATCACAACTTATTGGGTATTACAGGAAAATCTTAATGATAAGTATCTATTTGATTTGCTTTTGAAAGTAAACTTTTTAAAATGTCCAGAGCTTTTGTGTTTTGTGAAAAATTTGTAAAATTGAGGAAAGTGGAAACGAAACATTTATTCCCTTAAAAACATCGTATTGGTGAGTGAATTAAGATTTTTCTAGTTATTTATAGGGCAATGATTTCTTGGGTGACTTGCACAAATAGGACACTTCGGTGTCACTATTGATTTTTTGACCTCGCTTGCTCTATCGATAGAACTTGAAGTTTAACGTGTTGCCCCTACCTTTCTTCGTGAGCAATACTTTTGATTTTAACCTTAAAGATTTATCTAATGAGACAAGCAAGGGTCAAAAAATCAAGACCATTCATTTTAAATAGAAGAATTAACCCAAATAATCATTCATCTAATCTCTTAAACTAAAAATAGCCGGTGAAAATATAACATATGTATATTTTATGTATTATATGTGTATAATTATGTTTAATCAATATATAATCTATGTATATAATTAAAAAAAGTAAACAATAAATATGACCAGATCTCTTTTAAATATCATTTGATGTAATTTTTCCTGCCTAAATTTGTGCAGCTAAAGCCCATATTAGTTGTCAAAGGACTGGGCTTTAGGCGATTACTGCTGGGCTGTCAAACGCCTGCTGTGCGGGATTAAAACCTGCTTCATCCAAATTGTTTCTCCAAGCTGCTGCATTTTTTCCTCCATCTCTTCTTTATTGGTTTTCTTCTTCTTTCTTTTAATATTAATAACTTTTTTGTCCCCTTTTTTAACCTTTTTTTTTTTTTCAATTTCTCCAAAGCGCACGTTCCTAGAGCATATGAAACTTCGCGTCCATTTAACTAACAATGAACCAGAGTATAAAGCTTTGATTGCAGGACTCAAGTCGGCCCGGGAACTTGACTCCGAGGTCATCGAAATCAAATGCGACTCACAACTGGTGGTAAATCAGGTCTACGGGATCTTCGAGATCAAAGAGGAGCGCATGCAACAATACGTGGTAAAGGTTCAAGCTCTGCTGGCTCGATTCTAAGAGTGGTCAATTACTCATATCCCAAGGGAAGAAAACGCAGAAGCAGACGCATTGGCAAACCAAGGATCATCAACAGAAATAAAAGGATCAGAGTCCGGATCGATAGTATAACTGATGAACTCAGTTCTGGATACAGATGGTTACGACGAGGTAAATTCAACTAGTCTGGTCTGGGACTGGAGGAATGAAATTATCAATTATTTCGAACATGGGAAGCTACCTGAAGACCCAAAAATGTCCCAAGCACTGCAGGCCAAAGCAGCGCGATATAGCTTCAAGGGAGGCCAATTGTATAGAAAATCTTTTCAAAGCCTGTTGGCCCGATGCTTAGGAGTGTCCGAAGCTAACTATGTCATGAGAAAGGTTCACGAAGGAGTATGCGGCAACCACTCGGGTGCAGATTCCTTGGTGTTGAAGTTGGTAAGGGCAGGATATTACTGGCCCCGCATGGAACAAGACGCTAAGGACTTCGTGCGGAAATATAATAAGTGTCAACGCTACGCGCCATTGGTACATCAACCGGCAGAACCCTTACATCGGGTCCTATCTCCGTGGCCGTTCATGAAATGGGGAATAGACATCGTCGGCCCATTACCACCGGCTCCCGAAAAGGTAAGATTGCTTTTAATTTTAGTCGACTATTTTTCTAAGTAGGTGGAAGCAGGTCCTTATTAGAAAATCTGAGAACATGAAGTAGTGGATTTCTTGTGGAAAAATATAATTTACCAGCTCGGAATTCCAAAAGAGATAGCATGAGACAATGGGCCATCATTTTTCGGCGCAAAAGTTACAAAGTTACTCCAAGATTTGAAAATAAAAAGGATCATATCTTTCCCTTATCATCCGAGCGCAAACGGTCAAGCGGAGTCGACGAACAAAGTAATTATTCAAAGCCTCAAGAAAAGGCTGGAAGTGGTTAAAGGAAATTGGCCCGAGGAATTACCCAGAGTTCTATGGGCATTATGAACTACAGCAAAGTCGAGCACAGAGGAAATCCCTTTTTCCCTCGTGTACGGTGCAGAAGCTTTAATCCCGGTGGAAGTAGGGGAAAACCTTGAGATATTTCCAGGCAGAAGAAGAATTGAACAACGAAGCAATACTTGTCAACTTGGAACTGCTCGATGAATGCAGGGAATTGACATATGTAAGAATGGTAGCTCAAAAGGAAAGAATGGAGCGGCATTATAATTGAAGAGCCAACCTCTGTTATTTCAAAGTAGGTGACTTGGTCCTAAGGAAAGTAACTCAAAATACACGGGAGCTCAACGCAAGGAATCTAGGTCAAACGTAAGAAGGTCCCAACCGGGTTTCAGCTATCACCGGAAAAGGTTTATACGAGTTGGAATGGAGAGAAGTTGCCCAGCAATTGGAACGTGGCACACCTCAAAAGTTATTATTGCTGATGAACATTATCTGATCAGAAAGTATGTACTATACTCTTTTTCTCTTCGTTCAGTTGTTGTCCCAATTGGGTTTTTCTGGCAAGGCTTTTAACGAGGCAGCAACAAAAATCATACTACGAAGATAGCAGTAATAAGACCTTTAATGGCAAGGCACACAAGCAGATATCCACTTGGGGATGGATAGATAATCTTTTGCTCTAAAGCAAATTCCCACCGGGAAGTTAAGTTGGCTATTGAGCAAAGGTTATCTGATCATACACGAGCACAAACCACTAAAGGGTTGTTAGATAGTTCTTTGCTCGATAGCATAATTTTCTAAGGGGAGGTATAGTGTGTTACCAAGTTAAGGATTATCTAGCAATGCATTAGTGGAATCTTCGAAGATACAAGACTTCCAGTGTTCTAATTCGCATTCTTCGCATTCGAACACTGGGGAGGAAATGATATGAGGATACGGCAACAATGATTATCACGTCGACCGGGAACGAAAGACCGGAAATATAATTAAATCATCGGGACCGGGGACTGCGCGAACAGCACCGTAGAAACAAGTTGTACAAGTTAGCCACAAGTAATGACAATTTCTTTTCAACATAGCAAATGCTTGTGTACTTTTAGAAAATAGAAGGAATAAAATGAAATCCTTTTGTTTTTATCTTGTTTCTTGTCTGAACGATGAATTAACTTTGTCATTTGAAAGTTAAACAAGTACTTCAAATGCTAGTACCGTAATGAACAGGAGACGTCCTCTTCAAGAGCACCGTAAACATAAGAGGGCCCTTTTTTATAAAAACCCTCACGGTAAAGGGTTGGTTCCGTAAGAATTTATGCCCGGAATCAAAAATGCCATCAGGAAAAAATACACCCCAAGCCACACACGAAAAAGACGCAAAAAGTAAACTTGCGCAAATATTTATCAAAGCCCTCACAGAAAAGGGCTGATGCCCAAAGTCAAAAATGTTTTTGGGGAGAATACACTCAAAAGTTTCACATAATAAGATGCAAAAAGGTCTGCGCAAAATTCTTAAAGAAAATGCAAAGATTAAAGGCTTGCATGAATATTCTAACGATGAGAAGACTCAAACAATACTTGAGAAAAAGATGTTTTTATTTACAAAAACATGACAAAATGGCATAGATAGGAGAACTAGAAAAAGAAAAGAAAAGCTAAACTGGATTGTCTCTGAAACCAGGAGGAAAAGAAGTATCCGCGCCCCCGGTAAAAGTAGATGGATCCACCGATGGCTCAACATTTTCACCAGTTTGGCCTTCGGCATCATCATCCTCCGATTCTTCTTCATTTCTCGAAAACTCGGAACCGTAACCAGAAGGACCAGGTGTATCAGACCTCGATGGGAGTCCACTTTTAGCAACTAACTCAAGCTCGCTGGCCTTAGAAATTTCAGCATCTAAATCAATGACACCAGCTTTGGCCTCTTCCAAGGTTTTTCTCCTCATGCTGTACATGGCATAAGTTTTTTCAACAACGAGGGACGGCGCTTGGTGCTTGAGTTATTCTTTGAGTTGGGTTACCTCGGTAGAAAGGTTTTCCCCGGCGGACCTAGTAGATTTGAGGCTGACATCAAGGTCGCGGACGGTTGAACTAAAGAGCCTATTATGCTCGATAATTTTCCTGTACTTCTCTTCCAGCTGGGGTTGTTCCGCTCCTACTGCAGCAAGCTCTTCAATTTTGGAGTCCAAGGCTGCCTCTAAGTTAATCACTCTTTCAACGGAGGCAGCCTCACGTTCGGTTGCATCAAGAACGACATTATGGACTTCGGCCCATTTGGCCCTAGCTTCGCCAAATCTAACCCTCAAAGGGCCAATCTCTGCTAAGGGTTACTTCTTCTTGTTCACTCTGCCGCAAACGAGCCTCTAATACAACAGCCTGAGCAGCTTTGGCTTCCAGTTCCGAAAGGCGAGCGACATGTTGCTCTTGCTTATCCAAAAGTTGATCCTGTGTGGAGATAATCTCTTCTTTTTTGAGTATCAACCTCTGAAGGCCCTCGGAAGCAAGAAAGTTTGTCTACAAAGTAATAAGGGTAAAATTCAAGAGATATTCACATCCAAAAATAGAAGATGTAATAAAGGAAGAAAGGAACGTACCGCTCCGACGTTATGCATAGCATTGTTCAACAAACACTCACCCGAGAGTGCTTGAATCTTTTCCCAGTCTTTCTCTGAAGCCAAAGGCTTCAGATAATTAGCAAGATCCACGGGCCAGGATAACAAGTTGCATCCGGTAGAGCCCGAAAGAGTAACGTTCCTTGTCCTTTGTGGATCTTCAGAAGGGGCAGCATTATTTTGCCCCAAATTCCCATGAACTGGGGACTGTGGAAGAGGAACATCTTCTTCATGGTCAAACACAGCCAGCGGAGATGGTGTAGCAATTGCTGATAGAAGAATAAATGAAGATGGAAGTGATATAGCAGTTGCTGGTGTTGGTGAAGATAGAGATGAAGCTGAAGGAGTTGAAAAGTGAGAAGCAACTGCGTCAAGTGCAGTGCTGATTGTTGGATGCTCGCCAACCAAAACTACAAGGGTCCGGTACTCAGCTCCACAGTCCGAAGCAATTGGGGCCCGAAAATGGGAGTTGACATTATCTACTAAATCAAATTCTCCTCAAAGTGTCGAGGCATCGTCCTTGGTTGGCGTAACTCTCTCAACAAGTTGAGCATTCTGTTGAGATGCTGAAGATCGTCGTCTTCTATATAGAGAAGCCCCTCATCACTAGATTTTTCATCATCATCGATCATCCCGGTATTTATGACCGGCCCGGAAGGAGGGCCAATCACCAGCGCTACCGGAGATGACTGGGGGGCATCGATCCTCGCCCTTTTATTCTTTTCCCTGGCTGCAGAGGAGCGTCTTCGCTTTGGTTGTTTTTCTTCCAGCCTGGGACTCCGAGAAGAAGAATTTTCTCTCGAAGCAGGCCTAGAGCCACCTGTTTGAGTAAGCGTCTCCTGAATGTCAGCCAAGACATCCTCCTTAGGAATAGTAACAGAGCCCATGGGTAGAATTAATTTCATAGACAAGTTAGAAGAGATTAATCAAGTTCTTTACATGAAAAATTAAAACCAGATGAGTTTGAATTACCAAGATTCTTGGCCTTCCACCCATATTTAGGGGCCAGTTCTTTCCACAAGCGAGTCTCGGGCGTCGTAACGTCCACGATTTTTTGTACCCACCGCTCCAAACCTACAATCACCGGTGGGACCCATCGAGTTGCTGAAACAAAGAAGGATGGAGGATCAATACGGCCATTAAAATTTTTTTAGTAAAAGGAAATACTAAACAAAGAGCTTACAAGTGCGGTTCCAAGCGGCCGAAAAGGATGAAGCCGTTGCAGGAATGATATCGTCGGTAGCAATTGCAACGAACCCTTCCATCCACCCACGGTCGTTCTCATCATCCATGCTAGAAATAAAGCATGCTGGCCATGCTTGCGGAGGTTTATCATACCCCGCAGAAGATTTTGGGAGAATAAAGATTCATCATGTGAGCTAAGAATAGCTCCTCTCTAGTTTCCTGGCACAAACGCCGAAGGCAATCAACCGTCCTCTACATAGAAGGACTTGCTTATGCCAAACACACGAGGTAACGGGGAAAAACTCCGCAATCACGGAGTCAAGTTCTCCGCTCGAAGAAAATGCACCCAAAGTAAAGGGATACGTGTAAACATATGTAAAATCCTCCTTAGGAAGGGTGACTCGCTCCGATAGATCAGGAGCGATAATTTCTAAGTCATGCAAGTGACAGTCTTCCTTCACAGTAGGAAAGCTCGGACGTATGGAAGAAGGACACCTACTAACGGACCATGTACGAGAATTAGCAGTAGGGAATTTCTCTTCGAAGTCTTTTGTGATAATAAGACTTCTAGGGATGATGGAGCACACTGTTGGAGGAGAAAAGTCCTCGACTTTGTTTTTGCTTTTTGAGGAGCGGGTACGTTTCGAAGAAGAATCCATTGTAGGAAAGAAAGGGTCTTTCGTTTGAAGAGAATTAGAAAAAAGATGAATAAACCATATGCAAGTTAGATGAAGGAAGTTCGAAAAGTTATGAAGTATAAGGGTGGAAGTTGATAAGTATAAGTAAAAAATTTGGCAGCTAAATTCATGGCAAGGATTACCTCGATAATCGGCAAAAGATGTGCTGAATCATGGGAAGACGCGTGTTCGGGGCATTAAATGCGGAAAGACATGCGTCTAATCAACCGTAAGAAGCCTTCAGAGGGAATTATAGTAATTCCCGCCGAAAATGTGTTTCTACCAATTTTCCGATAACACAAAGTTAAGTTATCGGAAAGCAAGGGGACTATCTGTATTGGGTAAAATATGTTATGACACGTAACCGTCCGAGAAAGGGATACGTGGAGTCCAAGACAGGGGGATGACTGAATACTGAACACAACAGTTTCGTTTATCACCGGGAAGAATGCTCATAAAGATGTGATAAATGCTCTTCTCCTGGTAGCATTCGATAGAGAATATTCATAGCATTAAGAGCAGTTATCCATTAGAAGGAATTTGATATTTATGTTTACCGTTACGTCTTCATAAATGCCCCTCATTATTGACATTAAAGAAGGGCACGACCCTAGGACCTTCTTCATAGCTATAAATAGTGAGCTCAGTTGTCATTGTAAGGGGGAGGGATTTTCTGGCAAACTTACATTATATTTTATACCAAGCTCAATCTAATCTTATCTTCTGATTTCTCGATTCTTTTGTTGTTGTGCCCGGAAAGCTTGTCCCCGGAATTGTTGCTTCTGCTATTTCATCTATATCTCGAGGCTAAGTATTGCGTAACTCTTCAATTGTTTACTTATTTCAGGATCAAATTAATTCACTTATCTAAAAATCATGTATAAATTCAACTGTACCGTTTTACGGGTAAATACTAGGTCCATCTGAACCCAGTACTTTTGACATGGAGTATAAATTTAGTGTAAGAAACTCACTAAAATTATAACACATAGTGGGTCTGAACCCATAACTTTAAAAATATGATAGGTTAAGTACTAAGAACCTTAAAGTTGAACCCACAAAGTTTAGATTCTGAATCCACCGCTGTTTACGAAATATCTCTTAATAAATATTTACTAACAATATAATAAAAATGATAACTAACGTATTATTGCAGGCTCAAAAAGCAAAATGTTAGAACTTGTTGGTGGGGAAGGAGAGGAAATAGTTTTAGCCGCTCCAGAAATAAAAGCCGATAAAATGTATATTTTGCGCGCCCGCGCACACATCGATATATATATATATATATATAT
>MCJB01049900.1:1277-37470 GCA_002018475.1 Nicotiana obtusifolia
TTTCATTGTAGGGTTTAACAGTGCGGCAACGCCAAAAATAGGGGGGATAGGGAAAAAATATTTTTTAAACTTAGTTCTCATAGAATCAATAGCAAGTTCATAAATTACCCCACCCTCTGAAGATTGAGCAAATAAATCTGCAAGTGCAACAATATAAACTAAACAATTTGAAATAGCAGGATAGTACTGCCCAGATAATTCATTTGCTGCAACTGAAAATTGTTCTAAAAAATCTACAAGAACTTTAACGTTAGTCCAGTCTTGATTAGTAAGGTGCTCGTCGTCATCATCAGCACCACCAACTACACGAACATTATAGGTTGCGCTAATTGGGTTTCTATATTCGTAGGCGACAACTAGACTTTCATACATATAATTCCATCTAGTTGGACAAGGTTTAGGAACCTTTCTTTCCCTAAGGCCAAATTCATCACATTTTTTAAAATATTCTCTTAGTCTATTTCTACGGTTTGAGTAAAACAGCCAATTAAGAGCTATTTTTACCTTTTCAATTTCTATATTTAACAGTTTCATACCGTCACCAACAATTAAATGGTAAATATGACAAATGCACCTAACATGAAAAATATTAGTAAAAGCGGGATTTAAAGTACTTGTAAGCATGCCTATTGCATTGGTGTTACTAGAAGCATTATCCATTGTAACCGACATTATTTTATCTCTAATACAAAAATATCTACAAATATCTGATACTGTGCTAGAAATAAATTTGTGTGGCGTGAGCTAATAATTCTATAGGCAATAATGCGTTTTTGCATTATCCAGTCCTCGTCTATCCAATGACTTGTAACGGTTAGATAGTCATAGTCATTGGCACTTCTACCTATATCCGTAGTAATAGCAACGCGACAATCTATATGAGTAAATAAATATCGCAAATATTGTTCATATTCGTGTTTATATTTATAAATATCGGCCTTTACGGTTGTACGAGGCCATCCTTTATAAGTAGGATTATAAACTTTTCTAATATATTGCACAAAATGGGGGTTAGAAGGAAAGCTATATGGTAAGCACATAACAGTTACCATTTTTGCTAATTCTTCACGATCCTTATTTGGATCGTAATATAAAATTCCACCGGTAACAGAGTTAATTCCCGGTTAGACTAGATTTGAACCTGCACTAGGGTGAGTCGGATTACCTACACCCGTCCCCTCTTCCGCGGCTTTCATTTGTAAATATCTTTGTTTATCTCTAGGGTGTTTCAATATGCGCCTAGTTAAACTACCCGTACCGCTACGGTTGCCAGTAAATTTATGAGCCAACAAAGACCCACAACTTCTACACTTAGCCTTATTTTCTTCTCTTAGTTGAGTAAAAAAAATTCCAAACAAGAGATGTTTCCGCCCGTTTAGCAGGTCTTCTATCAATTATAGGGGTTACTACAGGAGGGTCAGGCAGGGTATCATTTGGGTTATTAATAGGACTAGTAGGTGTATCATCTAAATCCGGTTGGGTTTTATCTAAATCATCATTTTCAGCATCATTTTCGAATATAGTTTGATTAGGATAAAGAGCGTTCATAATTTCTTCATCTAATTGATGACCCGGTGCAACATCACGACAAAATTGACTATCCGAAAATTGAAAACAAGGGTTATCACTATCTAGATAACATGTGGAGGAGGACGGGTAACAGGGGGAGGAGTAGTAGCTTGGCGACTAGATTCGCTAATTTTTGATTTTCCCTTACCCTTACCACCAAATATGTTTTTCAAAGAAAAATCCATATTAATTATAATTAAACTAAATAAAACAAACACAACAACAATATTAAAACTTAAAGAGTTGGAATGAGTTTACCGAATTGACGAACAACTTCTTGAAAATTGAATATCGTTGAAGACTTGAAGACTTAAATACTTTAATTCACCAACTTGATAATTTTTCACGAAATTGAGATAACAAAGTAGGCAATTATGGAAGAAAATTAGAGAGAGATTGAGAGAATTTGTGAGTAAAAATGAAAGAATGAGGGGGTATTTATAGTTGAGAATAGGTAAAAAGTGTATTTATAAAAAGTTTGGGGTTAAAATAAAGTTTGGGGGCCAAATGGCTATTTTTCTGAACAAAAAACAGTCAAAAAATGGCCCAACGGCTAGATTTTAAAAATCTGGCCGCTGGCCATTTTTTTTTAATTTTACCGTTGGGCCCGTCCCAGGCCCGCCTGGCGGTCCCGGGCCTAACGATCCCGGGCTTGGTGGGCTTTATGGATGGACCGTCCCGTCACGGGCTATTGCACTGCTAGGGCCCAGGCCCGTTTGGACAGGCCCACGAGGCCCGTTTGGCCCACTAGGACCGCGGGCCCGAGCCGATCCTGGGCCGGGCCCGGACCACTTTACACTCTTATCCTGAAACTGAACGAACACTACACAGAGTAAGGAGAGAGGTAGAAGCCAAAACTAGAATTGAAAGAGAGTTGGACATTGTAGTTCAACCACAGCCAATAGAGATAGCAGGTAATACTGAACGGGCGGTGATAGAAGCTGCAAGGCCCAATCTTGCTAACATGACTCAAGCTATTGTGAAACCTGAGATCACGGGTCACTTTGAACTTAAACAGTATATGATGCAGCTGATTCAATCTACAGGGCAATATGTGGGACTGTCTCATGAAGATCCGCAGAGGAATATTCAAAATTTCTTGGAAATCACGGATACCTACAATTATCCAAACGTTTCCAAGGATTATGTTAGGTTGACACTGTTCCCCTTTTCACTGTTGGGGAAAGCAAAGGAATGGCTGCAAAAAGAGCCCGCAAATTCAATCTACACGTGGGACGATCTAGCCAGGAAATTCCTAATCAAATTCTTTCCCACCAAAAAGACAAAGTCACTGAGAAGTCAAATTCTTGGGTTCAAACAATGTGATGGAGAACTCTTCGTCAAGCATGGGAAAGATACAAGAAGCTACTTAGAGATTGTCCACATCATTGTCAGACGGATGAGGTTTTGGGACATACTTTTGTTGACGGGTTAGATGAGGCTTCAAAGATGAATCTCGACTCAACTTGTGGAGGCAGTTGCATGGCAAAACCTTATAGCGAAATCCAACTCTTGCTGAACAACTTCACGGCTAATGATCATAATTGGCAAGGGGATGGCGATTCGCGCAGAGCAATTAAACCGAAGGGAGCTGGGTTGATTGAACTTGATGACTTCGCAGCCATGACAGCTGGGATGGCAAAACTGGCTAACCAAATGAACAAAATGACAATGCAACAGGTACAACCGAGGCAACAAGTTTTTGGCGCCACAAATCCAGAATCTATATATTATGTGGGACAGCAGAGCAGAGGGCCAATGAATCAGAATACACAATATGGGAATACTTATAACCCGAATTGGAGGAATCATCCTAACTTCTCATGGGGTGGAAATTAGCAGAATCAGAATCATATTAGACCCAAAGGAAATTTTAATCAACCGCAAAGGCAACCTCAACAGGTAGAAGATAATACAAATGATTTGTTGAAGCAGCTGGTGCAAGACAATAAACAGTTCAGGACTGAATACCAAGCCCTCACCGCAACAGTAAGAAATCTGGAGCGACAAATGGGACAGCTTGCCGGTGCTCAAAATACTAGACCAGCTGGAGCTCTTCCTAGTGAAACTAAAGCAAATCCTAGGATGACCATTAATGCCGTATCGTTGAGGAACGGGAGACAACTGGAAGAAGTTGAATCGAAAAAGAGAAAACAGGTGACTTTTAATGAGAGGCCAATCACCATAGAGTCAACAGCAGAAAAAGCCAAAGAACCAAAGAAGCCGGTTGGAGAGGCAGTGGCTGAGCAACCCCCACAATTGGTTGCAAGGCCACCACCTCCATTCCCTCAAAGATTGCAAAAACTAAGGGATAATGATGCATATAAAAAGTTCCTTGATATCTTGAAGCAGGTACAAATTAATATTACGTTGGTTGATATATTACAAGAAGTTCCCAAATATGCAAAGTACATCAAGGATATTGTGGTAAATAAAAGGAGGCTAACCGAGTTTGAGACGGTGGCACTCCCTGAAGAGTGCAGTTCCAGAATTCAAGGCAAGCTACCTCAGAAATTGAAGGATCCAGGTAGCTTCACCATCCAAATTTTATTGGGAAACATGCTGTTGGACGAGCTCTATGTGATCTTGGAGCAAGCATAAACTTGATGCCGCTATCAGTGTTCAAACGTTGGGGTTGGGTGATCCACACCTAACAACAGTCACCTTACCGTTAGCTGATCGTTCCCTTGCTCAGCCAGAGGAAGTGATTGAAGATGTGCTGGTCCAAGTGGGGTCGTTCATATTTCCTGTGGACTTTATCATTCTGGATTACGAGCCCGATCAGGAAGTTCCATTTATTTTGAGGCGGCCATTCATAGCCACGGGCCGAGCTATTATTGACGTTTGCGAAGGAAAGATCACGACGAGAGTGCTATTCGGACGACGTTCGGATCAGGGTAGAACTTGGAAGGACGGCTGAAGCAGTAGGGATTCTGGTGCAATCGCACCTGCAAAGGATTTGCCACAGGTGCGAGATCGTAGAAGCGAGCCAATGACCGCAGAAGCGGCCTAGCATGGACTGGCTAGTGGCTATAGAACCAGAGCAGGAACTGCACCTGGGAACGCGTAGGTGCGAGGAAGCCGATAGCAGAAGCGGAAGGGTGCCAGCCAGCCTAGGTTCGCAGGTGCGACACGTTCGCCACTCCTTTGCAGGTGCGAGGAAGCTGATCGCAGAAGTAGAAGGGTGCCAGCCAGCCTAGGTTTGTAGGTGCGACACGTTCGCCGCAAGAGCGAGATCACAGAAGCAAGGCTTTGCTCGCAGAAGAGAGAATGGCAGACCTGGGCATGGTCCGCACCTGCAATGATTTTTTCTGCAGAAGCGGAGCCGCAAGTACGATAGTGTGATCGCATGTGCGAAAATCGCTGAGGCAATGAGGTCCGTTTAATGTCGAGACTTAGGCTTTTTGGTTCATTTCTTTCACATGTTGGACGAGAGGGGTTTTCACCGAGCACTTTGAGGTAACTAATTTCTACCTAATGAGAGTTTAATACATGGATTTTCGGTAGATTCTGAACACATAAATTATAAAAATTGTGGGTTTAGTTGAAAAACTAAGTTTTTATAAAAATGGGATTTAACCACGAAAATGGTTATGAAATTTGGTAGAATTATATATTTGAGTTCATGAGGTTATGGGTAACATTTATCTTCTAAAATTTCCAGAATTCGGGCACGTGGGCCTGGAGGTGAATTTAAGGAATATTACAATTTGGGTTAGGTCATTACTCTAATAGTTAAATTATGAACTTGTGAGTGTATAATGATTAATTTTATGCAATATTTGGCTAGCTTCGGATTGTTCGGCACCAAATTGAGACTTTAGAATGAATTCGTGGGCTGGAAAGGGAGCTTTGAGGTGAGGTAATTCTCTTGCCTAACCTTGTAAGAGGGAATTTACCCCATAGGTGTTTTAAATTACTATTTACTTCTAATTGTGGGGGCTACGTACGCACGAGGTAATGAGAGTCCGTGCGTAACCACAAATCATGCTTAAGTCCGGGTAGTTTTAGGACCCAAATTATGAAATACTTGTATTGTTTTCACTCTACTTGTTAATTTAAGTACCTAAATTATATTGAGACTTGATAAAGAATTCGCAACGATAGAATTTCACTTACTATAGAAATTGTGCCTCCTTATGTGTTAGTCTTGTGATAGCTCTTAAATCGGATGTTCATAGAGTATTCTCTCTTCTTGTGGAGCGGGCCGAATGCCTCGGCAGTATAAAGATACATCTATGTTCGTGCCGCTCGACCCTCGGTAGTGTTCACATTATTATGGATCGGACAGTACGACCTCGGCATAAATCGTGCGTGATAATGCTTAGAGCCCAAATACACTTGTTTTTATTTTTACGACTTCAGAGGTTATAGTTTATTTAATGACCTGAAATTATTGATGCTAGCCTGTGTCAATTGGAGACTTTTAAATTGACTATCAGTTAAAGAACCATTTATTCGTTACTGGTTATTGTGTTATTTTTATTATTCACGTATTCCATGTTTATGTAGAATTTCTGTATTTTTATTATTGGCCCATAGTAAGTGCCGATGTCGACCCCTTGTCATTGCTTCTTCGAGTTTATACTGGATACTTACTAGGTACATGTTATTTATGTACTCACGCTACACTTCTGCACTAATCGTACGGGATCTGAGGCAGGTGCATTTGGCGTTCATTCAGGCACGCACCCCCGTCATCCTAAGGCATAGTGGTGAGCTGCTCTCTTGTTCCGTTTTGCAGCACCGCAATCTCTCTTTTGTATTTACTTTCTGTCTATCTTATCTCAGGCAGTAGCATAGGTGTTTTGTATATTCTACTAGTTGCTCATACACTTGTGACACCGGGTCTTCGGAATATGCTAGTAGACACTTTATGGTTTTAAGTATTTATTTCACCGTATTTTCTCTTTCACTATTTTATGTTTTATTTTATTAAATTTTCCACTCCTCATTTACTTACTAAATAAAAAATCAACCACTTTGAAAGTATTAAAATCAATAAATACATGGCTAGTTTACTGTTGGCTTGCCTAGCGGCAACGTTGGGGGCGATCACGGCCTATAAGGGAAATTGGATGGTGACAATATGGTATCAAAGCAGTAGGTTCACGTAGGTCTCCCAAGTTATAAGCAGGCCTCATAGGGTGTTAGGAAACTACTCTTTCTTCATCTCCTACCGTGTAGTTGATATTGTGCTAAGTATATTTCTCTTATTCATTCACAGATGGTGAGAACGCGCACAATAGATGTACCCGATCGTGGAGGAGCTGCTCTCCTGTTGCTAGAGGCCGAGGGAGGGCTCCAGCTCGTGGTAGAGGATGAGGGAATCCTAGAGTTGCATTAGTTGTGCCACCAGTGAATCTAGCGGAGGATCCTGTCATTGAGGAGCAGGGCGAGGTGCCTGCAACGGAGCCAGGCCCAGTGGATTTCATGTCTGCACCAGGATTCCAGGAGGTTATGGGCAGTATGCTGTGGTTCATGGATTCTATGACGCAGGCTGGTTTACTTCCAGTAGACCCAGCCACATCCCAAGCGAGAGGGGGAGCATAAACCCTACCGCTCAGGCTCCAGGGCATGTAGCTTTCGTATGTCAGACCTCGAGCACACTACCCGTGGGTGGAGCTCAGCCAGTTGCAGTGGCTATACCTGAGCCCAGACCAGCTGTGGCCGGCAAGCCGCAAAAGCTATTGAATAGATGGACCAGGCTACATCCTCCTGTCTTTGGAGGTGAGCGACTTGAGGACCCTCAGGACTTTATTGATCATTGTAGGGACAAACTACACAGCATGAGGATATTGGAGTCCCACGGGGTGGAATTTACCACCTTTCAGGTGAAGGCCTGGGCCCCTAGGTAGTGGCTGTCTTATCGTCTCGGCAGGCCAGAAGGTGGTGGTCCCTTGACTTGGGACCAGTTCACACGTCTCTTTCTGGATAGATACATTCCACCCTATAAGAGGGAAGGGTTGCGATTTCAGTTCGAGTAGCTTCAGCAGGGCTAGATGTCGGTGATCGATTATGAGATGAGATTCTCTGAGTTGTCTTGCCATGCACTTATGATATTCCCCACCGATGCAGAGAGAGTGCGGAGGTTTTTTGGGGGTTTGCACTCTGGTATCCAGGCCACTATGGCCTGAGAGGTTGAGATGGGGACTTCTTATGAGCTGGTTGTGGAGATAGCTCGGAGGATCGAGGGTGTTCGTCAGCGGGGCCGAAAGCAGACGTCGAGGGGCGAGCAGTTTCGATATTCTGGAGGGTTCAGTGGTGCTCCGTCTGGGGGGTAGAGGTCAATTTGCGAGGGGTCAGTCTAGCAAGCCAATATATCCAGCATCGCCGCCTTCTGGGAGTGCTCTAGTACAGTGCTATTTCAGCACCATTCTAGAGAGCTCCTACCGTCCACCAGCTATTCAGGGTTTCTCCAGTGGGTATTCAGGCCATTAGGGTCTGACTTCAGCAGTCCACTATTCCGAGAGGTTGTTTCGAATGCGGGGATCTTGATCATTTGAGGAGGTTCTACCCCAGGCTTCGGGGCAAGGCAGTACAGCAGGGTCATCAGCATTACAGCACCAGCTGCTGCACCAGCCATTCGGCCACCCAGAGGCAGAGGGCAGGTGGATAGGGGCCTTCCTAGAGGTGGAGGTCAGTTAGGTGGCGCTCCTGTTAGGTTCTTTTCCAGCCAGACCAGATGCAGTAGCCTCATATGCCATGATCACAGGTATTATTTCTGTCTCCGATAGGGATGCTTCAGTACTATTTGATCCAGGGTCTACATATTCATATGTTTCATCTCTGCTTGCTTATTTTCTGGGTACTCCTTTATATGTGTCCACGCCAGTGGGTGACTCTATTATTGTGGAGCGGATCTACCAGCCCTGTATCGTGACTTTTTGTGGTTATGGGACTAGCGTGGATCTTCTATTGCTCGATATGACCGACTTTGAGGTCATCCTGGGCATGGACTGGTTGTCTCCATATTATGCCATCATTGATTTCTATGCCAAGACTGTTACCTCGGCGATACCAGAGTTGCCTAAATTGGAGCGGAAGGGTTCATCTGTTAGTGTATCTAGTCGAGTTATCTCTTTTCTAAAGGTTCGATGCATGGTGAGAAGGGTTGTTTCGCTTATCTGGCTTATGTTTGGGATACTACTATAGAGACTCTAGCGATTGATTTAGTGCCCGTGGTCCGGGATTTCTCTGATGTGTTTCTTTCTAATCTACCAAGTATGCCACCAAATTGTGATATCGATTTCTGTATTGATTTGGCTCCAAGTACCAAGCCTATCTCTATTCTACCGTACCACATGGCTCTGAAAGAGTTGAAGGAGTTGAAAAAAAAGCTTGAGGAGTTGCTTGCAAAAGGGTTCGTCAGACCAAGTGTGTCGCCTTGGGGTGCACCGGTGTTATTCGTGAAGAGGAATGATGGGACTATGCGGATGTGCATTGATTACCGCTAGTTGAACAAAGTTACCATTAAGCACAAGTACCTGTTGCCGCGTATTGATGATTTGTTTGACCAGTTGCAGGGTACCAAGGTGTTCTCTAAGATCAACTTGATATCGGTGTATCATCAGTTGAAGATTCGTGTTTCGGATGTTCCGAAGAAGGCCTTTCGGACTAGATATGGCCACTATGAGTTTCTAGTGATGTCCTTCGGCTTGACTAAAGCCCCTGTGGCATTTATGGATTTGATGAACCGAGTGTTCATGCCATATATTGACTCGTTGTCATTATTGTCATTGATGACATGTTGATCTTTTCGCGTAGCATGGAGGAGCACGAGCATCATTTGAGAGTGGTGCTTCATACCTTGCGGGAACAGAAGCTATATGCTAAGTTCTCCAAGTGTGAGTTCTGGTTAGATTTTGTGGCATTCTTGGGGCATAATGTATCAGGCGAGGGTATTAAGGTAGATCCCAGGAAGATCGAGGCAGTTCAGAGTTGTCCTTGTCCTACCACAGCGACTGAGATCAGTAGATTCTTGGGGTTAACAGGTTATTATCGCTAGTTTTTGGAGGGTTTCTCATCTATTACAACACCTTTGACTAAATTGACCCATAAGGGTGCTCCGTTCATATGGTCCAATGATTGCAAGGCGAGCTTCCAGAAGGTCAAGACCGCATTGCCTTCAGCACCGATGTTAGTGTTGCCTTCCGGTTCAGGGATGTATATTGTGTATTGCGACGCTTCACATGTTGGCGTGGGTGTATGTTGATGCAGGAGGGGAAAGTTATTGCATATGCTCCACGTTAGTTGAGGCCCTATGAGAAGAATTACCCCGAACACAATTTGGAGTTGGCCGCAATAGTTCATGCTCTCAAGATCTGGAGACATTATCTTTATGGGGTGTCCTGTGAGGTTTACACCAATCATCGTAGCTTGCAGCATTTATTCAAGCAGAGGGATCTTAACTTGAGGCAGTGTAGGTGTCTTGAGTTACTAAAGGATTATGATATTACCATCCTTTATCATCCGGGCAAGGCGAATGTGGTTGCGGATGCCTTGAGCAGAAAGGCGGAGAGTATGGGTAGTTTGGCATTCATTTTAGCAGAGGAGAGGCCATTAGCTTTTGACATTCATTCCTTGGCTAACAGACTCTTGAGGTTGGATATTTCAGAGCCCAGTCGAGTTCTTGCATGCGTCGTTGCTCAGTCTTCACTATTCGAGCAGATTAAGGCTCGTCAGTACGACGACCTTCGCACTTGTTGGTTCTTAGAGAGATGGTACTATAGGGTGGTTCCAAGGAGTTTACTATCAGTGAGGATGGGTTTTTGCGACTCCAGGATCGCTTATGTGTTCCTAATGTTGATGGCTTGAGGGACAAGATTCTAGAAAAGGCACACAGTTCTCAGTATTCTATTCATCCAGGGGCTACGAAGATGTATCGCGACCTGAGTTAGCATTATTGGTGGTGGAGGATGAAGAAGGACATGGTTGAGTATGTGGAGAGATATCTAAATTGCCAGCAGGTTAGGTATGAGCATCAGAGACCAGGTGGCCTACTCCAGCAGATGGTTATACCTGAGTGAAAATAGAAGCATATTACTATGGACTTCGTAGTTGGGTTGCCATGGACCTTGTGGAAGTTTGATGCAGTTTGGGTCATTGTTGACAGGTTGACCAAGTCGTCACAATTCATTCCGGTAGTGACTACGTAATCTTTTGAGAGATTGGCCCAGATTTACATTTAGGAGATTGTTCGGTTGCATGGTGTGCCTGTTTCCATCATATCAGATAGAGGCCCTCAGTTTACTTCGCATTTCTGGAGGGCAGTACAGAGTGAGTTGGGGACTCGGGTAGAGCTCAGCACAGCCTTTCATCCGCAGACCAATGGGCAGTTGGAGCGGACGGTTCAAATCTTGAAGGATATGCTCAGAGCATGTATGATTAACTTCAGAGGGCAGTGGGATCGATTCTTGCCTTTGGTCGAGTTTGCTTATAACAGCAGTTATCGGTCCAGCATCGAGATGGCTCCATTTGAGACTTTGTATGGTCGGTAATGTCGTTCGCCCATCGTATGGTTCGAGCCCGGCGAGGCTAGGTTATATGGTACTGATTTAGTGAAGATGCCTTGGAGAAAGTGAAGCAGATTCAGGAGCGACTTCGCATATCACAATACATATAGAAGAGTTACGTGGATCAAATGGCGTGCGATTTATCATTTATGATAGGCGAGAAGGTTCTCTTTAAAGTCTCGCCGATGAAGGGAATCATGAGGTTCGGGAAGAAGGGCAAGTTGAGCCCAAGGTTCACAAGTCCATTTGAGGTGTTGAGGCGAGTTGGGGGTTGCTTATGAGCTTGCTTTGCCTCCCAGTCTATCAGGAGTTCATCCGGTTTCCACGTGTCTATGCTTCGGAAGTATCATGCCGACAGGTTGCATGTGTTGGACTACAGCACGGTTCAGTTAGATGAGAGCCTAGCTTATGAGGAGGAGCTCGTTGCCATCATTGACAGGCAGGTTCACCAGTTGAGGTCCAAGAAGATTTCTGCGGTAAAGGTTCAGTGGAGGGGTCAACCAGTCGAGGAGGCAACTTGGGAGACTGAGGAGGACATGCGGAGCAGATAACCACACTTATTCGGCACTCCAGGTATGATTCTAGACCCGTTCGAGGACGAACATTTAAGATGTGGAGAATGTAATGACCCAATTGATCGTTTTGCTTTCTAGATACCCGTTCCCCTAATTAAGACTCCCCGTATTGCTTTACTATTTTATGACTTACGGGGATGGTTAGTTCGAGTTTGGAAAGGGTTCGGGTTGAAATCAGAACATTTAGTTCCTTAATATTGGCTTAAAATGGTTAAGTTTGACTTGAGTCAACGTTTTGAGTAAATGACCTCAGTACTATAATTTGACCGTCCCAATAGGTTTGTATGATGTTTTTGGACTTGGGCGTATATTCGGATTGGGTTTCGGATGACCCAGGAGTGTTTCGGTGCTTAATATTGACATGTTGCCTATGAAGGTTTTTCAAGTTCTTTAAGTTTGTTTTGAAGTAGGTTTTGGTGTTATCAAGGTCAATTTGGGATTTCGAGTCTAGGAATAGTTCAGTATGGTGATTTAAGACTTACACGCAAAATTTGGTGTCATTCCGAGTAGTTTAAGAATGATTCGGCGCGTTCAGAGTAAGTTGGAAGAACTTGAAGTTCATAAGTTGATTTTATTTGGTTTGGGGTGCAATTCTTAGTTTTGATGTTGTTTTGCGTGTTCCGAGGGGTCGACCGAGTTCGTCTTATGATTACGAACTTGTTGGTATGTTCGGGCGAGGCTCCGGACTCTTCGGGTGCTATTCGGACAACGTGCAGAACATGGTGAAACTTGGAAAAAGGGCTGAAGCAGCAGGGTTTCTGGTGCAATCGCACCTGTGAAAGATCTGCTGTAGGTTTGAGCTCACAAAAGCGAGCCAATGACCGCAGAAGCAGACTGGCGTGGACTGGCCAGTGGTCGCAGAAGCGGAGCAGAAACCGCACTTGCGAATGCGCAAGTGCGAGGAAGCCGATCGCAGAAGCGCAAGGGTGCCAGCCAACCTAGGTTCGTAGGTGCGACACATTCGCCACAGGAGCGGGCTCGCAGAAGCGAGGCTTTCCCTACAGAAGCGAGAATGGCGACCTGAGCATGGTCCGCACCTGCGATGATTTTGTCCGTAGAAGCGGAGCCACAGGTGTGACAGTGTGATCGCAGGTGCGAAATCACTGAGGCAGTGAGGTCCATTTAATGTCGGGACTTACGCTCTTTGTTTCATTTCGTTCACTTGTTGGACGATTTTTGAACTCTTGGAAATGGAGTTTTCACCTAGCACTTTAAGGTAAATAATTTCTATGCAACGGGAGTTTAATACATGCATTTTGGGTAGATTCTTAATACATAAATTGTAGAAATTATGGGTTTAGTAGAAAAATTTAGGTTTTAATAAAAATGGGATTTAACCAAGAAAATGATAATGGAATTGGGTAGAAATCATATATTTGAGTTCATGAGGTGTTGGATAACATTTATCTTCAAATATTTTCGGAAATTCGGGCGCGTGGTCCCGGGAGTGAATTTTAGAAATCTTCCAATTTCGGTTGGATAATTACGCTAATAGTTAAAATATGAACTTGTGAGTGTATATTGATTAATTTATGTAATATTTGGCTAGCTTCGGATTGTTCGGCACCAAGTTGAGACTTTAGAGTGAATTCGTGGGCCGAAAGTGAGCTTTGAGGCGAGGTAAGTCTCTTGCCTAATCTTGTAAGAGGGAATTTACCCCATAGGTGTTTTAAATTACTATTTACTTCTAATTGTGGAGGCTACCTACGCACAAGATGACGAGAGTCCATGCGTAGCCACAAATCATGCTTAAGTCCGGGTAGTTTTAGGACTCAAATCATGAAATACTTGTATTGTTTGCACTCTACTTGTTAATTTAAGTACTTAAATTATATTGAGACTTGATAAAGAATTCGTAAAGACCGAATTTCACTTACTTTGAGTTTTGGCGGGTCACTTGACCGTTAATAGAAATTGTGCCTCCTTGTGTGCTAGTCTTGTGATAGCTCTTAAATCGGATGTTCACAGAGTATTCTCTCTTCTTCTGGAGCGGGCTGAACGCCTCGGCAGTATAATAGACGCATCTATGGTTCGTGCCACTTGACCCTCGGCAGTGTACACATTATTCTGGATCGGACCATACTGCCTCGGCATAAATCGTGCGTGATAATGCTTAGAGCCCAAATACACTCGATATTATTTTTACGACTTGAGAGGTTATAATTTATTTAATGGCCTGAAATTGTTGAAGTTAGCTTGTGTCAATTGGAGACTTTTAAATTGACTATCAGTTAAAGAATCACTTATTCATTGCTGGTTATTGTGTTATTTTTGTTATTCACTTATTCCATGCCGTAGAATTTCTGTATTTTTATTATTGGCCCGTAGTAAATATCGATGTCGACCCTTCGTCACCACTTCTTCAATGTAGACTGGATACTTACTGGGTACATGTTGTTTATGTACTCATGCTACACTTCTGCATTAATCATGCAGGATCTGAGGCAGGTACATCTGGCGTTCATTTAGGTGGCGATTTTTATATATATTATGGGATGCATCCATGGATCGGGCCATACGACCTCGGTAGTGTATGTACACGACTATATGGATCGGGCCGAACGACCTCGGCATAATTCGTGCGTGAAGTCGTTAAGAGTCCGAATACCCATGAGATTACCCTCTTAATCTTGAAAATTACATAATACTTTCTTTATGACATGAGATCAGATACTTAATTGAGGGTTCCTATTTGTTGAGATAGCATGCGGCCCTTGGGGACATTTTAACTGATAATTGTTGTCACTGGATTTTGTTATCTATTGTTCCTTATTCTATTGATCCTGTTGTATTTCATGCCTATTTCTGATTCCCGCATTTTATTTATTGGACTAGCAAGTGTTGATGTCGATCCCTCGTCACTACTTCTCCGGGGTTAGACCAGATACTTGCTGGGTGCACGTTGATTTACGTACTCATGCTACACTTCTGCACTAAATCTGCAGGATCTGACAGGTTCATTCGATGGTCATCTTGACACGTAGGCGCAGCTGCTGAGGATACTTTATGGTGAGTTGCTCTCTATTGTACGCACCACAGCCCTCAGAGTCTCCATCTTATTTATTTACTTTACCCTGTCTATTTTATATTCCAAGCAGATGTTGTATTATTATTGCACTCTTTAGCAGATGTTCATATACTTGTGACACCGGGTTTTGGGATATCCTAGTGGTTGTTTATGGTTCGATTCGATATTGTCATCTTTTACTTTATATCTTACTAATGTTTTAAGTATTCGTGATCTTTAAATGCATTATATTCTTTACTTAATAAAACTTATGATTTTAAAATTAATAAAATAAATAATTAAGTTGGTAAATCACCGTTAGCTTGCCTAACGGCGACGTGGGACGCCATCACGGCCTATAGTAAGTTTTGGGTTGTGACACTGACAGGCCCAACTTAACCCGGAAAATCCCGTCCCACTACCAGTCCGGAATCCCAACCCATCAACCAGCCCGCCTCACTAATTGGACGAGCTATTTTTTCTCATGTCCAGTCCGTCCGGTAAACATCTCTACTAATGACTAGTGAGGTAACAAAGAGAGATTTAGAGATTTAACCCAAATCCCTATCAGTCACTTTTTGGGGGAAAATATACTAAAAGGATAAAACGACGTCATCTTATTTTGTTTAAATTTTTTTTTAAAATGTCTTAACTGATAAGAATAAAATTGTACTCAGTAGAAACTGATCCCACGACCTTTCCGAAATCTAAATCCCCTTGACCACTGAGCCAAGCTTTTAGCTTGTGTCAAGGGTATTCAACATATTGTATATATACATAAAAGCAAATTACCCCTATATAAACAGTGCAATTTTCGATAAAAGGGGTTCGGACGAATACGCCCGAACTTCCTCCCCTTCTTAAATCCGTCCCCGGTTATATGACATGCTAAAGTTAAAGCAAGGATCAGGGAAGCTGTTAATACAAAATTGAGTTGATAATTGCAATTTTTTTATTTTAAGTTTATTCAAATACAAATTAAATTATATCTTAATTCAATTTAAGTTCTAAATTGGTTACATAAGAACCATTTATACTGGCTATAAATTATTTATTGAAATACAGATAAAAAATTAATAATTTGATTGAAGTTTCTATGTAAAAGAACATACTTGAGTAGGCAAAAAAAACTTTGATTAAAAAAATTAACTTGTGATTTCAGTGTAATAAGTTAAAAGTTAAATAGATGTTATTTTCGATTAAAGACAACTAGACATTCATAAATCGTAAACAATGAAACTTTCAATGACAGAAAAGAAATCGAACAAAGTTTTAGTTTTAATTAGTGGTGGCAAAATGGATAAAAGAAAATAATTATTCATTCATATTATTAATTAAGATATGGGTTGGATAATAAATTTTTTTAAAACGAGTTAAATATGGATAAGAACCATATTATCCACTTACAAAATCATAATCAATGGATAACTAATGAGTTAACTTTTATATTTGTAAAGCCTCAAATTGGGTGTTCCGCAAGTTTGGGAGACTAAAAATTCTCCCAAAAGTGATCATATTCAAGAAGTCATGGATAAATATGGTTATCCATATTATCCGATGGTTAATCCATTTTTTATCCGTATTAAATATAGATCGGGTCAGATAATTTCTCTGTTTTTATGCTACTTATTTTTAACCCATTCATATCAGACCCGATTCGTCCGCTTGCCACCCTTAATTTTAACCAATGGAATAGAAGAATGAAACATTTAAATTATATGTGTACCAATAACAGCACATGAAAAGAAAAACTAAGGAGGGTGGAGTAAGAGTTTTGGACTATTGGAGGATATTTTGGGGATTGCAAAAATATATGAAATAAAAGAGTAGTTTATTTGGTCAAACTAAAATAGCTTTTAAGTCAGCAAATAATAAGTTCGAATAAACGAGCTAAAATATATTTTTAAACTTCAAATACATTCCTAATCAAAGGAAAAAACTTTGTTTATATCATAATTATCTTTTTGGCAACTATAGGTTAAATATGCCCTTTGAAAAATTGAACAGAGATATTAAAAATTCTACAAGAGAAGCAAAGCAGAGCTCTGAAGCACAAATCGTTCAATTATTTAAATTCAGCTCGAGATCAAAGTTTTATTTAAAATTCATCATATTTAAGTCCAAATTATGTATTCCTGGTATTGAATTTAAAATAACAATCGTGATGATTGTAGGAGTGGTTTTTAACTTTAAGCCACTAATTATATCGAGACGCTACTAGCATGTCTAGTGAAAATTCACGAATGAGACATAATTAAGATAATCATTTTTGAGTTGGGCTCATCATATATTCTCACGACCCAAAATTATTATTCTGTCGTGATGGCACCTAACTCACTTGTTAGTCAAGCCAAGTATAACAATGACGATTGAAGATAACAAATTATAAAGTAATACAAGTTTAATACCAAATATCATAAATAAAGATTGCACTTATACAATAAATCCCCAAGAACTGGTAATATAGAGTCATGAGCACTGCAACGGAAATACAAGTCTGATAATATAAAAATATTGTCTAAACAATAATAACAGTAATAGAATGGAAAGAGACGCCAATGGTTGCGGACTGAGTGCAGCTCTATCTTGTCTCTCGTCGACTCAACAGCAATCCAGAAAAGCTCTCAGGTGGGTCCCACATCTGGATCTACACAATTAAGTGCAGAGTATAGTATAAGTATAATTAACCTCACGTACTCCGTAAATATCATGTCTAACCTCGAGGAGATAGTCGCAAGAATCATGGATTACGTGATAAGATCTGTACAAATCCTGAACACATGTGAATACGTATTAACGATACCAGAATCTATGTCTAACTGCAGGTAAAGCTCATGGTGCACATAGAGAAGATATACATGAACATTATCAGGATATAAGTTCAACATATGGAGAAGATATGCGTAAAAAGACAAGTCAAAGTACATATAGAGAGACATATAGACAACATGTGTATTGTAAGAGAAACATCATTAGAGAAGATATGCATAAAGAGACATGTATAGAAGTACGGAGCCAGCATATAGAGGAGATATGCAATATAAGCATGTATACATCTAAGAAATTTGCACATAGAGAAGATATACAATGACCCAACACTGATTAGTTTTCCACAACCGCATGTACGTCATCAAGGAGGAATACAAGAGGACGACTCTAGGGGGATGGATCCTTATCCACACGCTGCATGGACAACTCAGATGCCATAACAATCACACAAACGACTCACGTGCCGCAATCAACTAAACCCCACGGACAATTCACGTGTTGTCAAACCAGACTAGAACACAAAAAGCATATAAAAAATACATGTATACAGTTAATGAACATCAAACCAAGTACTCCTGGACTAATAAAATTCATGCTAAAGTGTATACATGTGCGAAAGTGTACAATTATAGCTTAGGTTAAGCGCATACGCTAGAAAATAGTAATTTTCACGTTTGAACATGATATTAACCTATACTTAATCTCTAACATGATTCACAAAGTCACATAGTCATACCACATGTAAAACATGATAGCAAAAATCACAAATATTCAATACAAGGAATAATAAAACCTAAAAACTACCCCGAGCATGAATAAAACCCGATGCACGCACATGGGCTCAACGCCTCGCATGTACATCACTCTTAGCATGTAGCCAATACCCATAGTGCCTCAACAAAGTTTAGGCAAGATACTTATCTCAAACTAGCCAAGTCAATACTCCAAAAAGCATTCCCACACATATCGACCTCCGAACGGCTCGAATCTAGCAAAAAATAACTCAATATCAAATAAAGGAAACAATTCTCAAATAATAAAGTTTCAATCTTTGTACAATTACACAAAATCAACCAAAAAGTCAATCCGGGCCTGTGTCCCAGGACCTGACAAAAGTACAAATCCCGATTACCCATTCCAATACGAGTCCAAATATATAAGTTTCATTTAAATACTTCTCGCCAATCGGGGTTCAAATATCTATTTTTTACTCTACAAAATTGTAGTCAAAATCCCCTTAGAAGTTATGTGTCTTTTGTTTTGATGATTTAACAAACTTCGTGAGAGAACCAGATAGGGAACCTGATATAATTGGTTCCTCGGCATTCAGAGCAACAACTCAAATGTTCGGTTCAATTCTCAATGAAATCAGATAAGGGAACAACAGAGGGAACAGAGAGAGATCAGTTCCACCAATCAAAACACAAGTCAAATCTAATAGATGTTAAAGCTGCTGCACTGTACATGCAACAGTACAGCAGCATTGTTGCAGCAAGCAGTGTACTGGTCACTCCCTTACATCATCTTGATGACCTCACTTATATATTACCAACATGAGGCAAGGGATTATATACACTTGCAAACCTAAAATGATTTTCCCTCTCAACTATGCAGCCACCTTCATTCTCTACAAGGCATTGAAGAACAAAGCAACAATATAACAAAGGACCAGATGCTACCATTGATTATGTCGTATGCCATTTTGTATTGTTGTGTTTTTGTATTGTGTTATACATTGTAATTCCTTCTCAACTTGTTTAGAAGCATATTTTAGGACATCTCTTAAAGCATATTTTGTGTGGTTGTTTTGACTAGAGTTAGTCAAGTGGTTAGCTTTGTAATAGAGTAATTACAAAGAGACTTACAATATAGTTATTGTGAGTAGGTGCGGGATTAAGAGTTTAATTCTTAGATTACAATAAGTTATAATTTAAAAGTTTTCTCAGTTAGTGAAGTTGAAATCCTACCAGCGTAGGTCGTAATTTTTAATCCCGTGAGCTAGGAGTTTTTCATGTAAATATTGTTGTGTTATTTACTTACTGCTGTATTTTGTGGGAACTGATAGATAACTAGGTTCTCTATACAGTTTGGTGGACTTTTAGTTTATATCAATTGGTATTAGAGCAGGTTCTTTCTATAAGGCTAACACCTAGAAAGGATCAACATGGATTCTCCACCAAACTTCGAAGAAGGACAATCAACCTACAGACCACCAAGATTCAATGGCCAATACTGTGGCTGGTAGAAGACGAGGATTCATGATTTTATCATGGCAGAAGATGCAAAGCTCTGTGATGTTATCTGTGATGGACCATTCGTCCCCATGAAGACCATTAGCGAGGGAACGGTTATAGTTCCAAAGACAAGGAAGGAATATAATGATACGGATCGAAAGGCCATCGAAAAAAACTTCAGGTCAAAGAAGATCCTAGTTTGTGGCATTGTACCAGACGAGTACAACTGCATCTCAACCTGTCAATATGCCAAGGAGATATGGGAGGCTCTTCAAACAGCACATGAGGGAACCACTCAAGTCAAACAGTCAAAATTCGACATGCTTACCATTGAATATGAACTCTTCAAGATGAAGGAGATGAGTCTATTCAGGACATGCATACTCACTTTACTTCCATCATCAATGAGCTTCACTCCCTTGGAGAAATTATCCCAAGGAACAAACTGGTAAGAAAAATACTCAATGTGTTACCAGGTTCCTGGGAGAACAAAGTTAGTGCTATCACAGAAGCCAAGGATCTGCAAAAGTTAAACCAATAATGAATTCATTGGAAATTTGAAAACCTATGAGATGAAAAAGAAGAATGATCTTGAAAGAAGAGAATCCAAAAAGGAGAAGAACCTGGTTCTCAGGGCAGATAACAGAGACTCAAGTGGTGATGACATAAACATGGCCTATCTTACTCGGAGATTCCAGAAAATGGTTCGTAGAAATGGAGGAATCCCCAAGAAAGGCAAGTCTAGCAGAAATACCAAAGGGTACGACTGGTGTCACAAGTGCGGAAAGCCAGGACACTTTATCAAAGAGTGTCCTCTTCACAAGCAGGACCACAACAAATACAATGCGGAGAAGGTTGTTAAGAGGAACCCGGTCCCCAACAGGAAGTTTAAGAGAAGAGATGCCGCTGATAATGTTGTGAAGCAAGCGCTGGCTACTTGGGGAGATTCCTCTAGTGAATTTGAGGGTGATGATGAACAATGAGACACCTCCATGATGTCCATTGAAAGCACAGCTGCAGAGTATGACTCCATATTTGCACTCGAGGCAAAATCTGATGAGGATGAAGAAGATGATGACGATGAGGTAACTTTCTAGACGTTCAAAGAAATTTGAAGTTTTGCTCTCAAAAGAAGCTGATATGTTTAGCTAATGTCTTGATTGATGCTTACCACAGTCTCATAAATGATAAAAATGTTTTAACTGAGGAAATCGGAGTGATAGAACATGAGAAAGATGATTTGTTGGTTGTAGTTGCTAATCTGAAGGAAACTATAGAGGAATTAAAGAAAGAAAAAAACCTCTTAAAGAATTCAATGGAAAAATGCATGAACTTCTCTGAAGGAAAGGAAGTGGCAAGTGAGGCACATCTTAAGCTTGAAAATAAACTAAAAAAATGTAAAATTGAGCCTTGTTGCTGAACTTGAAGGAAATAGACAACTTTAGGAAGATTTAAGTAAGTTAAAAATGATCTAGATAAATCTCTGAAGTGGACCCGGTCCTCTGATACAATCACTTCTATGTATAAAAGTAATGGGGGGAACATGCAAGGAATCAGGTTCCACAATGAAAAAGCCCCCTACAACCCACATAGCAAGTATGTTATTGTGCCTGATAACTGGCTTTGCACTCATTATGGTAAAACTGGTCATTTCAAAGATTCCTGTAAAGCAAAATTTCAGTCACAATAGAAAAATAGAATTTTTGTCGAAAAAGTTTCTACTGCTAAGGAACGTAATTCCCTGAAAGAGAAATGTGTGATGCCTGCATGGACAAAAAGAAATTTAATTCGCCCTTTCCCTCATTAAGAGGGACCCAAACTTGTTTGGGTTCCTAAGACTAATCTCTAATTCCCTTGTGCAGGCAGTAGTGGAAGGAAGCAGTCACAAATGGTACATGGATAGTGGCTGCTCTAAAAACATGATGGAAGTATGGATGATTTTCTTTCACTCAAAACCCTGCAAGGTGGGAGTGTGTTCTGGTAGTTGGAAAAATTGGGAAAACACTCATTCACTCAATTAAAAATGTGTATTATATGAATGGCTTGAAATATAGCATGTTGAGTGTCTCTCAAATCTGCGACAAAGAAAACAAAATGGAGTTCTGGAGTTCTTGTCAAAGTCTTGCACTATCGCCAATCGTAAAACTAGTGAAGTGGTTCTGATTACAAAAATATTATATGCATGAGTGTCTTTGATGATGATGCTGAACTATGGCACAGAAGGTTGGGACGTGCAAGATTTACTCTGTTGAACAAGTTGATCAAGAAGGATCTGGTTCGTGGGTTGCCAAAGTCAAAGTTTAAAGATCACAAGGTATGTGATGCATGTGTGAAAGGGAAGCAAGTCAGTTTCTTATTCAAGCCAAAGAAGGAAGTGAGCACCTCAAGGCCACTAGATCTTTTTCAGAGGGATCTATGTGGACCTATGAGGATGCCCAGCAGAGGAGGAAAGAAGTACAACTTCACTATTGTTGATGACTACTCCAGATTCACATGGACCTTATTTCTCAAAACCAAGGATGAAACCTTTCCAGTCTTTGTTTCTTTTTTGAAGCAGATTCAAGTAAAAATAAGCCATAATATTGTGAGCATTAGATCTGATCACGACACCAAGTTTGACAATGCAAAATTTGATGAATTCTGTGCTAAAAATGGTATAAGTCATAATTTTTCTGCTCCCAGAACACCCCTAACAAAATAGTGTCGTGGAGAAGAAAATAGAACTCTTGAAGATATGGCGATGACGATGCTGATTGATAGTGGTGTACCAAAGAGTTTTTGGGATGAAGCAGTGAACACTGTCTGTTATCTGATTAACAGGTGCATGATCAGGTCCCTCCTTAATAAAACCCCATATGAATTGCTTAATGGGAGAAAACCAAAGCTAACTTACCTAAGAGCATTTGGATGCAAATGTTTTGTTCTCAATAATGGTAAGGAAGCATTAGAAAAATTGGATGCTAAAAGTGATGATGGAATCCTTCTTGGCTAGTCTTCACAAAGTAAGGCATACAAGGTCTACAACAAAAGGACTCAATGTGTAGAGGAAAGCATACATGTAATCTTTGATGAATCATACCACTCAAGTGGGAGAGATTCACATGATAAGGATGATCAAGAAGGAGATTATTCAAAGGTGCCTGGAGAGGTTATTGATATGGCAAATAGGAAGGCAGATCTAATGAGTCAAGTCAAGGAATACAGTGAAGAAGATGCAACAGAACTTCCAGCTAAGTTAGATGAACCTGGTCCCTCCTTCACAGCAACAGAAGCTGACATAGAGTTGCTGATGGAGTATCAGGCACTCCTGATGCAGATCAGAGAAGTGGTATTCATAATTCCAATGCCAATGATGAGTCTCACATGGCGGAACCTGGTTCCTCACATCCTGAAATTCGGGTGTCTAACTAGAAGCACAAAAGCTAACATCTTTTCCAAAATGTAATCACTTCTTTTGATTCAGGGAATCAGAGTAGATCCAAGGCAAGAAATATGTTTGCTTTCTCAGTTTTTTTGTCTCCAATTGAGCCGAAAAACATCAAGGAAGCATTGAATGATGCTGACTGGATTGCTGCCAAGCAAGAGGAGCTCCATCAGTTTGAGAGGAACAGTGTGTGGCACTTGGTTCCTCGACCCTCAAATAGAACTAATATTAGAACTAGGTGGGTATTCAGAAACAAGCTTGATGAGTTTGGCAACATAACAAGAAATAAAGCCAGGCTGGTGCTCCAAGGCTATAATCAAGAAAAAGGAATCGATTATGATAAAACTTTTGCTCCAGTTGCAAGAATGGAAGCCATCAGAATTCTCATTGCTTTTGCATCTCATATGGATTTCAAACTGTTCCAAATAGATGTTAATAGTGCATTTCTGAATGGATATTTGAAGGAAGAAGTTTTTGTCAAACAACCACCTGGTCTTGAATGCCATGAACATCATGAGCATGTCTTCAAGTTTGAATGACTTTATATGGATTGAAGCAGGCCCCTCGTGCATGGTATGAAATATTGTCCAGGTTCCTTCTGGAGAATGGCTTCACTAGAGGAAAAATTGACAACACTCTTTTTCTAAAGAAAAGAGGGAGGAACTTGCTGATTGTGCAGGTCTATGTGGATGACATCATTCTTGGTGCAACAAATGACTCTCTGTGTGAGGAGTTTATAAAGCTTATGGGAAACGAGTTTGAGATAAGTATGATGGCGGAACTGAACTTCTTCCTGGGACTACAAGTTAAGCAAACCTCTAAAGGAACGAAGATAAGTCAGCAGAAATACATTAAGGAGTTTCTGAAGAGGTTTGAGATGGAAAGCTCAAAGACCATTGATACTCCCATTGCTACTGCCACTCGTCTAGACATGGACAAACCAAGTTCCCCTGTAAATAAAACTATGTATCGGGGTATCATTAGATCTCTCTTGTACCTAACAGCCAGCAGACCTAAAATTGTGTTTATTGTTCGGTTGTGTGCTAGATTCCAATAAAATCCTAAAGAATCTCATTTGAAAGTTGCCAAAAGAATTCTAAGGTATCTCAAAGGAACCGCAAGATCTGGTCCTCTATTATCGCTCAGGAGATAATTTTGACTTAATTGGGTATGCTGATGTTGATTATGCTGGTTATCTGGTGGATAGAAAGAGCGCATCTGGCATGGCACATTTTATAGGATCATGCTTGATTTCATGGGGTACAAAGAAACAAAATTTTGTGGCTCTCCCTACTGCACAAGCTAAATATAGGGCAGTTGCCTCCTGTTGTGCCCATCTGTTATGGATCAACCAGAAATTAGAAGACTTTGGTGCATTTTCTGATTGTGTGTCACTACTGTATGACAACACAAGTGCCCTTAATATGGCAAAGAACCCGGTTCAACATAAATGGACTAAGCACATTGATGTGCGACATCATTTCCTGAGGGACAATGTTGAAAAAGGGCTCATTTGTATAAAATTCTGCAAGACATAGGACCAGGTAGCAGATATCTTCACTGAAGCACTGAGCAAAGAGTGTCACTCCTCCTTTTTGTAGGGCGAGCTTTACTAAGCTCTTTTGGTTGATAAAAGGCTTAATAGAGCTCGTAAAAGGGGTTTCCAATTCGGAAAGTGACAAGGGGAGGGATTAATCAGAAAAGTTTAGAGTCGCCACCTGACAAGTGATTTTGGGGTGCCAGGCTACCATTTTAGAACTTGGACTTAAAGTCCAATTCATACCAGAAAATTGGGAAAGGGGGTTCATTTGATTCGGGGAGAAGGTGTTAGGCATTCCCCGAATCCCGTGGAAGTCACGGTTGCGTACTTGATTCAATTGGCTTTTAGAATATTCGAATTGAGACAAACACAAACAAGAGAAAAACAAATGCACAAGAGGTTCGAGGTCATTCCCACCTAATAAAAGGAAAATAAAACTAAAACTGAAATGCTACGAGTTACACTTTTGGTCTTCACGTACAAATGCCTCGGGGCATTCCCCGGAATGTCTAATACATAAGTCCTTCGGGGCATTCCCCAGATTAATTTAACTAGGGAATGACCTCTCACCTCAAAATTAACTAACATCCTATTATTGCCTACCCAAGTGTGGTCGGCCTAGACATGCTACTAGCGAACGATGTAGTAAAATAAGAAAAATGAGGCCTAAAATAGAGAAAGGTAAGTTCAGTTCATATCCTTGTTCTTTTAACTTTTATTTCATGCATTTAACCAAACCTGATCCCAGAAATCCCTAGAGGACAAGAAAAGAGCAGAACATTACTGCAGATGGGGATATGCTATCGCATATCCCTGATGCGAACCGCATTATGGGTATAAGGGTCGCAGATCAGAACAAGATCCTAGACAGTGTCTGTCGTCAAAATGCGATCCAATTTGCAATTGCAGATCAGGTATGTGATCCAATTCGTGATCGCATATCAAGTATGCGACCCGCAGATCGCACTTGGAGATCGCAAACCCAAACAGAGTCTTGGGAGAGATTCAAAGTTCAGAATGCGATCACTTCTTTGATAATCAAGTCAAAATGCAGACCGCATATCAACCATGCGGTCGCAGATTTAACACCAATTTTAGACCAATTTTACGTTTCTGATAATTAAAGTCTGAAATGCGAACCTCATATCAGTTATGCGGTCGCAGATTTGATGCCAGCCACGGATGATTTGATTCTTTGCTTCGATTTTGCCATTGTTAACTGATTACGTCAAACATCAACTATCTTATGATATTTACTAAGGTGTAATTTGGGCATATCACTTCATGAAATCAAAAAATTGGAGACAAACACCCACGGCTCTATTGTACTTTTATCATACTAAACAAGATGAGCAAGAATTAGGAATTGAACCTGAATGAGAATCCTTAGTGATTTTGAACGTCGATACAAGCAACAGAGACAACGAACCGCAACTAGAACTTGAACTAGCAGCTAACTCGAATCCGAACACTTGGACTGAAGTCTAAGAACTAAGAAATAGAGGTCCCTCTGTTTCTGGGTTTTGATGTATTAAGGAAGAAGAAAAATTAGAATCGATTGAACTTTCTTTTTGATGTTTTTGTTTTCTGAGCTTTAAACTAAACCTAGAATAATCTTAAGAACTCTTCTTTTAATCGCTCATTTCGATTTCTCTGTATCTTTTTTGATTTTTTCTTAAGCTCTCTTCCCCAAAACTTATGGAAAACTCTCCCCTTCACTGCTCAGACCCTCTCCTCTTAAACCTTTCTATCCTTTTCCTCCAAGAAAACTAACTAACTCCCTTCCTGAATTCCCCAAAATCTGTTAATAATCAATGAAAAATAGTAGGGAGGTCGTGTGTGTGCCTATTGCGTGAGTGAGAGAATCTTTTTTGTCAGAGTTTGTTAGTGATCCCATAGAGAGATAAGAACAGCTGAATTATTGGGTTGTTCAATTTGGGCTTGCCTTTGAATTGGCTAAAACAAAATCTGAAAACTAAGCCCAAAGATAAGATTTTGGTTGAATTTAATAGTATTATTAAAGATAAAAGCTTAATACTATTTTGATATTTTCAATTTTGTACCTAAAAATAAAATAAAATTTGATAGAAAGGTGAATTCTTATAGAAGTAAGCTCAAATAATTTTTTTTTTTTAAAATACTGTGACTTTTAGAGGTGATTCTAAGGTGTGGGTCAAAAATTACATGTCTACAGCTGCCCCTCTTTGACGAGAAACATGGAGTGTTTTCAGGCAAAGAAAAACAAAACATGTTTTTGGCCCGACCTCTTCTTGGGGAAGCAAAAATTAAAGGAAAGAGAATGTGATCGAGCCCTGGTATTTGAGCCGCCTACATATCCTTGGTTACAAAGGAATCAGGCCACGTGTAGTTCGTAAATAAGAAGGATGATGGAGTACCGAGGTAGGGAGTCGAGTGAAGTGCCGTCGAGGTTCCGGTCCGCAGTCCCTGCCATTACATCAAAAATGAAGGAAAAATTAAATCAGAAGAAAAGAAAAATACAAGATCCTTTTTTGCTTTTTGTCTTGTATTTTCCTTGAATTTCTACTCGATCGTCAGTAAGAATCGGGAAAGATGGACCCTGTTCTTCAGGCGAGCTCCTGCTGTTTCTTGTATATTTGAAGTGACTCTTACATGGATTCCCTCGTTTTCCAGGTGGATGCCTGATTTCCGAAACTTGACTGTGTATTCCCTCTTTATCTAGGTGGGCGTCTGATTGCTAAACTTGAAATGTATTCCCTCATTATCTAGGTGGGCGCCGGATTGCTAAACTTGAAATGTATTCCCTCATTATCCAGGTGGGCGCCTGATTGCTAACAAAGCAAATAAAACAAAGAAACTTTTCGCCCCAGTTTGGAATCTGGGTACATCTGTGAGACTGCTGGGGATTTAGTTAAGCTTGAATGTATTCCCTCATTTTCTAGGTGGGTGCCTGACATTACCACGAAACAACAAAACAAAGAAATTTTTTCCGCTCCAGTTCGGAACCTGGACATATCTGCGGGGATTAATCGAATTATGTTACCCTAAAATTTCTAAGAATTTAAAAAACTAAATCCAATTATTAGAGGGTCCTGAGAAATTAAAAATTAAATTCCCATTATCCAGGAGGGTCCTGAGAACTAAAAATTAAATTCCATTATCTAGGAGGGTCCTGAGAACTAAAAATTAAATCCCATTGTCCAGGAGGGTCTTGAGAACTAAAAATTAAATCTCATTATCTAGGAAGTCCTGAGAACTAAAAATTAAATCCCATTATCTAGGAGGGTCCTGAGAACTAAAAATTAGATCCCATTATCCAAGAGGATCCTGAGAAATTAAAAATTAAATTCCCATTATCCAGGCGGGTCCTGAGAACTAAAAATTAAATCCTATTATCCAGGAGGGTCCTGAGAACTAAAAATTAAATCTCATTGTCCAGGAGGATCCTGAGAAGTCGAAAATGATCTTACCTGAGCCATGCTCTCTTCTTGGGGAATTCTGAATAGAACCTTTTTCCCATGAGCCATGCTTTCTTCATGGGAGGGCCTTGGGGATTGACAAATTTTCATGATCCTGTTTTAGATAAATATAATCTTGTTAGCTCAAAAATGTGGTGGTTAGTTTGTGGCATCATTGCTGAAGGTCTGCTCCTGCTGGGGAATACATTCAAGTCCCAATTCTGCTGGGGATCTGCTTATGCTGACTGCCACGCTTCATCCTGATCAGCTGTGGTATTGCATTTTCATTCTGGACGCAGCTGTACCCTTGTATTTCCTCAAAATTCAAGAATCACCTTATTGCCTGAACTTTGATTATCTGCATATCGCTCATTCCAGATCATGTCCCTTGCGAGATGCCTGGCCGAGTTTTGCTTTTGTGCAATTTGGAAGCTGGTAGTAAGCTTTGAAATCCTTTCCAGCCTATTTGTCATGGGCTAATTTGGGGGAACTCATGAAAATTGACTCAAAAAGTAAAGTGCAATGTTTTGGATAAAAGAACAAAAGGAAATTTTGGACACGGATGATTATATGAAAGAAATTTAGAAGAGAGACTTATCTGAGGGGGAATAGCCAGCTCCAATGATCATGACATGCATTTCGGATTGACCAGCTTAATCCGTCCGACCAATCATATTCAGCTCATGACATAAATCCATATCTCGAAGACCAACCTTTCACTGATCTCATTCCTCTTGTTGGTTTATCTTTTAACTCACCATCGCCTTATGGTGCCCGCGAGGGTTTTCACCAATAAGACTCTCTCATTTTAAATTTTCTCTCATCTCACCATCGCCTTATGGTGCCCGTAAGGGTTTTCACCAATAAGACTCTCTCATTTTATATTTCTCTCATCTCATGAATGGAGTGTTGCCCCTGATGCAAATCATGTCTCTATCTCGCTTGACCCGGCATCCTCAAAGATTGATTGGAAGGTCTTTTTTTGGACCGTAATGTAGGCTTTTGGATAGGGTTAGAAAGAAAGGGCGGCATGAAGGCTCAAAATAATTCAAGATGAAATAGGGATAAAATTACAACTTTTGGAATCAAATCGTTTCGAATTCAGAACTTTTGCCCCAGTTTCTTTGGGGTCTGTGGGGATTTTACTTTTTATTTTGATGAGACCGAACGATAAGGCTGCCTACGTATCCTTAAAAAGGAATCAGGTCAAACGTAGTTCAAACTCTTTCCTTGTTTGTTTGTTTGTTTCTTCTTCTTTTTCTTTTTCTTCTTCTTCTTTTCTCCTGTTTTTCCTTTTTTTTTTCTTTTTTTTTTCGTCTTCCTTTTCTTTCTCTTTTCTTTTTTTTCTTTTTTTTTCGTCTGTCTTATTTCTGCTACTGATTCCAAAAGAGGGATATGAAATAAAATAGCTAAGGCTCAAAAGGGTATCGAAGGATGAAAGCGTTTGGGTAGCGGAATAAAATGCCTTCATCATTTCAACTTCGAGCATGCCAAGTACAAAATACAATTGAAAATGAGCAAAGAGATCATGCATAGTACCTCTTAATTGCATCAGAATTGATAGCCATATCTGTACATTTGCCTTCCATGTTTTTTAAATACAAGGCACCATTAGGCAACACTCTCGTCACAACAAATGGTCCGTGCCAGTTTGGGGCGAATTTGCCTTTAGCTTCCGCCTGATGAGGAAGAATGCGTTTCAACACCATCTGGCCCACTTCAAATTTCCGAGGGCGCACCTTTTTGTTCTATGCTCTAGCCATCCTCTTTTGATACAGTTGGCCATGACATACTGCAACCGATCTTTTTTCATCAATTAGACTCAACTGTTCAAGCCGGGTTTTGACCCATTCGTTATCATCAATTTCGGCTTCTGCAACGATCCGAAGAGATGGAATCTCAACTTCCGCGGGCATAACTACCTCAGTTCCATATACCAGCAGATAAGGAGTTGCACCCACTGAGGTGCGAATAGTAGTGCGATAGCCCAGTAATGCAAAAGGCAACTTTTCATGCCACTGCTGAGAACCCTGAACCATCTTGCGAAGTATCTTCTTTATGTTCTTGTTAGCAGCCTCAACAGCTCCGTTTGCCTTGGGGCGATACGGGGTGGAATTTCGATGCATAATCTTGAAATGTTGGCATACCTCTTTCATCAGATGGCTGTTGAGATTAGTAGCATTGTCTGTGATGATCACCTTTGGAATTCTGAACCGACAAATGATGTTCGAATGAACAAAATCCACCACTGCCTTCTTTGGTTACGGCCTTGAAAGTTACGGCTTCGACCCACTTGGTAAAGTAATCAATAGCCACCAGAATAAACCTATGCCCATTTGACGCTACCGGCTCGATTGGCCCAATAACATTCATGCCCCAGGCAACAAAGGGCCAAGGTGCAGACATTGTGTGCAATTCAGATGGAGGAGAATGAATTAGATCACCGTGTACCTGGCACTGATGACACTTGCGAATAAAATTGATACAATCCCGTTCCATGGTGAGCCAATAATAACCTGCTCGAAGTATCTTCTTTGCCAATGCATGCCCATTCATATGTGGACCGCAAACTCCAGAATGTACTTCGGCCATGATAATTGAAGCCTCTTTAGCATCTAGCACCTCAGCAATCCTAAATCCGGAGTCCTCTTGTACAAGATTCCTCCGTTCAAGAAAAATCCACTGGCCAGACGTCGAATGGTTCTCTTTTAGTCACTTGTGGCATATACCGAATATAACCCTGACCTGATGTATTCCTTGATATCATGGAACCAAGGTTCGCCATCGATTCCCTCTTCTACCACATTACAATAGGCATGTTGGTCACGAACTTGGATATGTATGGGGTCGACATAAACCTTGTCTGGATGATGTAACATTGACGCTAGGGTGGCCAAGGCATCGGCAATCTCATTATGAATCCTGGGAATATGTTTAAATTCGACTGACCTGAAGCATTGACAAAGATCATGCAAGTACTGTCGGTAAGGTATGAGCTTCAAATCTCGAGTTTTCCATTCTCCTTGAATCTGGTGGACCAACAAATCTGAATCTCCCAGAACAAGTATGTCCTGGACTCCCATGTCTATAGCTAAACTCAAACCCAGAATGCATGCTTCGTATTCAACCATGTTGTTGGTGCAATAAAATCGAAGCTAGGCTGTTACAGGGTAGTGTTGCCCTGTTTCAGAGATAAGTATGGCCCCTATTCCGACCCCTTTCATGTTAGCAGCTCCATCAAAGAAAAGTTTCCAACCTGGTTTTTCATCGTGATCATCCTCGCCAACACACATGACCTCTTCATTAGGAAAATAAGTCTTCAGTGGCTCATATTCATCATCCACTGGATTCTCGGCCAAATGGTCGGCTAAAGCTTGGGCTTTCATCGCGGTCTGAGTCACATAGATGATATCAAACTCTGTGAGTAAAATCTGCCATTTCGCAAGTCTTCCCGTGGGCATAGGCTTCTGAAAGATATACTTTAGGGGATCCATGCGAGAAATGAGGTAAGTGGTATGGGACGACAGATAATGTTTCAACTTTTGCACCACCCAAGTCAAGGCGCAACACGTCCTCTCAAGCAGAGTGTACTTAAGCTCATAGGGAGTGAACTTCTTGCTAAGATAGTATATCACTTGCTCCTTCTTTCCCGTGATGTCATGTTGACCCAACACGCAACCAAAAGAATTGTCCAAGACCGTCAAATAAAGAATTAGAGGTCTCCCCGACTCTGGTGGGACTAGCACAGGTGGATTCGACAAGTATCTCTTGATTTTATCAAATGCTTCTTCAAACTCATCAGTCCACTTGGCTGCGGCGTTCTTCTTCAGCATCTTAAAGATGGGCTCACATGTTGTCGTGAGTTGACCAATAAATCTGCTGATGTAATTTAACCTTCCAAGCAGGCTCATCACCTCTGTTTTGCTCTTTGGCGGCAGTAATTCTTGAATGGCTTTGGTCTTTGACGGGTCCAACTCAATACCTCATCGACTGACCACGAATCCCAACAGTTTACCGGACGAGACACAAAATGCACATTTTGCTGGATTGAGCTTGAGATTGTACCTACAGAGCCTTTGGAAAAAATTTCTCAGATCTTTGACATGGTCAGACTGCTTCTTTGACTTTATGATCACGTCATCTACATAAACCTCAATCTCTTTATGTATCATGTCATGAAACATTGTGGTCATTTCCCTCATGTAAGTTGCCCCAGCATTCTTCAAACCAAATGGCATTACTCGATAACAGTACGTTCCCCGTGGTGTGATGAATGCTGTCTTTTCTGCATCTTCCTCATCCATCAAGATCTGATGATATCCTACGTAACAGTCCACAAAAGACCCAATCTCACGCTTGGCACAATTGTCGATTAGAATGTGAATGTTCGGCAATGGAAAATCATCCTTTGGGCTTGCTTTGTTGAGGTCGCGATAATCAACACAGACCCTGGTCTTACAGTCCTTCTTTGGCACTGGCACAACATTGGCTAACCAAGTGGGATATCGGGTGACCCGAATAACCTTTGCAGTAAGCTGCTTTGTGATTTCTTCTTTGATCTTTATACTCATATCAGTCTTGAACTTTCGCAACTTTTGTTTGACAGGGGACATGCTGGATCGGTTGGCAATTTATGGACTACCAGATTGGTGCTCAAACCCGGCATCTCGTCATATGACCAGGCAAAGACATCTTTGTACTCAACTAATGTTCTGATTATTTCCTCCTTCACCTGTGGTTCTAGATGCACACTTATCTTGGTTTCCCTAACATTATCCTGGTCCCCTAAATTGATTGCTTCAGTCTCACTCAAATTAGGTTTTGGTTTTTCTTCAAATTGTTTTAGCTCTTTGCTGATTTGTTCAAATGCCGCTTCTTCATCATACTCTATTTCATCATCATACTCTACTTCTTGGATTGTTATTTCAGAATTAGATTGTCTTTTAGAAATCAGCTGAAAATTCCTCATGCATGTCATGTCACTGCAACCAGCATAAAAAGAACTGTACAAAAGAAACAAAAATAAAACACTATTAAGAATAATGGAAATGGGAAATTGCATTTCGTTGAAAGTAAAAGGATAGCAAGGTCTGAGCGTCAAGATAAGCAAAACTTAAAAAGAAAGATCCGGATTACAACCCTAGAACGACCTAGATAACAGAAAAGAAAATAAAGTAAACTACCAAAACTCCTTCCTGGTGGGGAGAGGAGTAACTTCCCAATTGCTAAGCTTCACGTTCGGGCCAACAAACTGCACATCTGCTTTACTAGAACCTTCACCAACCTCTACCATATTGACCTTTTTGAACAGACTTCAGAACCCTTTGGTTATCTCTTCATCAACATTGATCACAGGTTCTGGGATTAAGGAGGTTGGAGGTTTTTCAGCTCCTGGCTTGACAAAAGATTTGGAGATGTGTGGGACTGGCTTGGAGAGTGACCATACCTTATGTTTTGGATTCTTAAACCTTTTCATGTCCCCTTCTATGGGCGTGAATCCCAAACCAAATGTACCATAATTCTCGTTGGGGCATATTGGATGTACAATACCTTGCAACGATGATCGCAGACCCTTGCCCGGCACAAAACCATTCTTCAACATTTCATTCGCAACCATGACAGATGCGGAGATAACTTGGGACTCGGAATGCATTTTCCTTCAGTGATCTTATCAACAGACACTGTTTCAAAAGTTTGAAAGACCCAAGGTCCCTTATCATCTTTAGCTTTAGCAAACGGGACAATTGTGTCATTGCAAGCTGCCAAATCTTCCTCACCGTGCACAACTATCTCTTGCCTGTCCCATTCTAATTTCACCATTTGGTGCAGAGAGGACAGGACTACCTTGGCAGCATGTATCCAAGGCCTTCCCAACAACAGATTGTAGGAGACAACTACATTTAACACCTGGAATTCCACGGTGAACTCAACTGGCCCTATTGACAATTCGAGCATTATGTCTCCAACAGAATCTTTACCACCTCCGTTAAAGCCTCGAACGCACACACTATTCAAGCGGATCCTTTCAGTGCCAATCTTTAGTTTTTGCATAGTAGACAAAGGACAAATATTTGCACTAGAGCCATTGTCGACCAAAACCCTCGAAACAACAGAATCTTCGCACTTCACTGTGAGGTAAAGATCTCGGTTGTGTTCTGTACCCTCGATGGGAAGTTCATCGTCCAAGAAAGTGATCCTGTTTGCTTCGAAAATCTTGCCAGCTATCTTTTCCAAGTGGTTTACTGTGATCTTATTAGGAACATGTGCCTCATTCAAAATCTTCATCAACACCCTGCGATGTTCATCTGAATGTATCAGCAAAGACAAAAGGGAAATCTGAGCTGGTGTTTTCCTCAACTGCTCTATAATGGATAATCCTGCCCTTTCATCTTCTTCAAGAACTCCTCAGCCTCTTCTTCGGTAATCGGTTTCTTTACTGGTAATTGACCGTCTTTGAATGGCTTGGCTTGCCTTAGTACTTCTGAGGCGAAACACCTTCCAGAACGAGTCAATCCTCCAATCTCATTTACTTCTTCCTCTACTTCTTTTCCTTTGTATGTCACTATCACTTGTTTGTAATTCCATGGAATAGCCTTGGTATCAACCAGCGGCGGTTGGGTCACTGGTTTAATGATGATGGGGGTAATAGGAGCCCCTTTCACAACTAGGACAGGTTTACTTGGGATCCCCGGTACTACCACTCTTGAGTTTTCTGGACTTGCCGCAATATCTTTTGACATCCCTTTCACGACCAACACTGGTGGTTTCAAATTGAATGCGCTCGGCTTTTCTGTCGCCCCTTCAACTTTCACAAGCTTTGCTTTGGTGGAGTTCAAATTGTTTTCACTGGCCCAAATCATCATGAAGGACTTGTAAGATTTCTTGGGTTCTCCGTCCTTGTAAACTACTTCAATCATATGTGTCTCTTCATGGGCAGGGAGAGGGTTTTGGTTAATGTTTGGAATGTCTAGGTTTTGGACTATAATTTGGTTGGTATCAATGAGCTCTTGGATGGCCCGTTTCAGGTGCCAACACTTTTCTATGTCATGGCCTAGGGCATCAAAACAGTAAGCACATCTCAAGGAATAATAGAGATTCTTTGGAGGGGGATTTGGTATTTTTGACTCAATTGGCCTCAAGACGTCTAACTGCCTTAACCTTTGGAAGAGACTGGCATAGGATTCTCTGAGCGGGGTAAAAGTTTGTTTCCGCTGCTGCCTCTCTCTCCTATAATCTGGTCTTGGTCGAAAGTGTGGACCATTAGGGTTTTGGTAAGCTTGTGGAGATGGGTAGGAATTTTGTGGAGCTGGGTATTTTGTGGAACAATGGGCACGCCATTGTGGGTAAGGAGGGGGTGAAGCATATGACTGGGCATGGTGAACAAAGTATTGGGGTGGTCTGGCTAAGTCTTGTGAGCCTGGTGAAAAGAAGTAATGTTGAGGGGTATTGTATGGAGCTTGGGTGTAAGTTTGAGATCTGGTTCGAGGATGGGTGTATTGGTAAGGTGAACCCCTCTGGCCCTACCATGATCCGGAGACAACCATTGCAACATCTTCCTTCTTTTCTTGCCTAGCAAATTTTTTTGCTACCACTTTGGATTGCCTGGGTAGTCGCTTTTCTAGCAGAATAACTCATGATCTTACTCGACTTGAGCCCTTCTTCCACCATTTCTCCCATCTTCACCACGTCATTGAAAGACTTACCAGTAGCTAAGATCAAGTGTCCATAGTAAGTGGGTCCAAGGCTTGGAGGAAGTACTTAACCATCTCATCTTCTTCCATTGGAGGATTGACTCGTGCAGCTTGCTCCCTCCATCGGAACCCATATTCTCTAAAGCTTTCACTGGATTTCTTTTCCACCTTGGTCAGAGATAGGCGGTAGGGAACAATGTCTATGTTGTACTGAAAATGCCGGGCGAAGGCCTGAGCCATGTCGTCCCAGGTGTACCACCTGTTAATGTCCTGACAGGTGTACCACTCTAAAGTTGTCCCACTCAGACTTTGGCTGAAGTAGGCCACTAGTAATTCGTCTTTTCCTCCAGCACCTCTCATTTTGCTGCAATAAACCCTTAGATGGGCTACAGGATCCCCATGTCCATCATACAAGTCGAACTTGGGCATCTT
>MCJB01049901.1:0-34756 GCA_002018475.1 Nicotiana obtusifolia
TCCATGATGCTTTGTATATTCCAAAAGAACTCTCCATCAGGTTCAAGGTATGTATCTGTTGTATCTTTGGGTTGAATCATTAGGCAAGAAAAGATGGTTTTATTGGATTTTTTGAGATGGGAATAGTCAAAGCTTATGCAAACGGTTTTGTCATTTCTTTTGGTAAAAGTTGGTTCACCAGATTGTAGAGATTCCTCTGGTTCTCTTAACTTTTCAAAATTTGTGATCCAAGAATCAGGAAAATTTTTGACAAGTTCATCTTTTGAAATTTTTTTCTGGGTATTTGGGTGCACATGTGGTGTTTCCTTTGGTAGCATCAATATTTAAGAGTAAAGTATTTTCTCCTCCGGGGAGGCAAAGATCCATGGCATGATTTTGGACTCGCCACGCCATTTGGTGATGAAGAGTGGCTTGGATGGAATCTTTGGCTTGAGGGACTCCTTGGATTTGGACTTGAATTTTTAGTGCTTCGGTTAAGTATGGATCATAAAGGGACATGTTGAAATTTGGAAAGATAGTTATGAAGACAGTCCCAGCATTCAGGGTAACTTCTGCAGTACCCAAATTTGCATGTTGGTACTCCAAGTATCTTGTATCTAGAAGAGAAAGTCGAGCTACAACAGGTTGACCTTTTCTTCCGTGATATGTTAAAGCGATTCGGATAGCACCAAAATGGATATGGGTAAAACCATGATCTCTCCGTTGCCTGGGAAAATCATCTGGGATTTGAAGAGTGATAAATTATTCCTCTCGAGTGGCAAGAATAGGATGCTGGTCAAGTTTTGAGGCAGCAACATATTCTTTGACTCCTTTTTGTCTGTGTTGGACTAAGGAACGAATTTGGGTCCAGGGTGCAAATGATTTTTTGGTGAAAGCTGAGTAGGGGTTTATGAGAGGTAGTTCAGTGGAGGATACTTTTTGTTCATCGGGTAGGATATCTACTTCATAGAGGTAGTCATATTTTTTAGACAAGGTTTTATATAGAGTAGGAGACATATTCATTTTTGCTAGGGAAGAGGATGATGGAAATGACTCAGACATATTTAATAAACTGTTCCTCCTTCCGAAAGGATGGTCTGGCTCTGATACCACAGTATAAGGAACAAAGTAAGAGACTCCAAGACAGGAACTAAATCATAGATACGAAAGTTTTCCTACAAAGGGGCTGGCTTCAACCCGATAGTGACCTCCTTGGAATCATCGTGCTGAACTTTGTCCTTGAAGACAAGCAAATGGGGGTCCTCATACTGACGCTCTCTGTTACGATCATATTGAGAAGGCCGAGAAACCACACAAGCCAAAACTCGACTCGGCTCCGAAACATTCAATCTAATAGACTGGTTGGCCAAGGCCTGAACATCCAATGCCAATGGCCTCTCCGTTACCGGTAGATATGCTAAACTACCCTAGCTCTTTGCCTTTTGACTCAAGGCATCGGCCACCGCATTGGCCTTCCCGGGATGATATAGAATGATGATATTAAAGTCCTTAAGCAACTCTAACCATCTCCACTACCGCAATTTAAGATCCTTCTATTTGAACAAATGTTGTAGACTCCGGTGGTCGATATAAACCTTACAAGGGATCACGTACAAATAGTGCCGCCAAATCTTCAAGGCACGAAAAATAGCTGCTAACTCAAGGCCATAGAAAGGATAGTTCTTTTCATTCACCTTCAGTTTTCAGGACGCATAGGAAATCACCCTACCGTCTTGTATCAACATCGCGCTGAGGCCAACATGCGATGCATCATAGTACACAGTGTAAGAACCCGAACCTGTAGGCAACACCAAGACTGGGGTTGTAGTTAAAGCAGTCTTGAGCTTTTGAAAGCTCTCCTCACACTCCTCGGTCCATCTGAACGAAGCACCCTTCCGGGTCAATCTGGTCATAGGTGCAGCAATAGATGAGACACCCTTTACGAATTGACAGTAATACCTTGCCAAACAAAGAAAACTCCGAATTTCAGTAGCTGAAGACGGTCTGGGCCAACTCTGCACTACTTCAATCTTTTTCCGGTCTACCTTGACCCCCTTACCCAACACTACATGACCCAAAAACGCCACCAAATCAAGCCAGAATTCACACTTTGAAAATTTTGCATACAACTTCTTTTCTCTGAAGGTCTGGAGCACGCTCCTCATGTGCTGCTCATGATCATCCCGGCTCCGAGAGTACACCAAGATGTCGTCAATAAACACAATGACAAATAAGTCAAGATAGGGCTGGAATACATTGTTCATCAAGTGCATGAATGCTGCTGAGGCATTGGTTTTCCCAAATGACATCACAAGGAACTCGTAATGACCACACCGAGTCATGAAGTCAGTCTTCGGGATATCTGGCTCCCAAATCTTCAACTGATGATAGCCTGACCGTAAATTAGTCTTTGAAAACACTCTGGCACCTTGTAGCTGGTCAAATAGGTCATCAATGTGTGGCAATGGATACTTGTTCTTCTCTGTAACCTTGTTCAACTGTCAATAATCAATACACATGCGCATAGAACCATCCTTCTTCTTTACAAACAAGACCAGATCACCCCAAGACGATACATTGGGCCGAATGAAACCTTTATCAAGCAACTCTTGCACTACTCTTTTAACTACTTCAACTCTATTAGGGTCATACAATGTGGCAGAATAGAAATGGGCTGAGTGCCCCGCAATAAATCAATACCAAAATCGATATCCCTATTGAGGGCATGCCCGGAAGATCCATCGAAAATACATCTAGATAATCCTTCACTACCAGAACTAAGTCAATGGTAGGAGTATCAACACTGAAATCTCTAACATCACCGTCTTGAACTAAAGTCTAGATATGCCATGCACCCCTTCCCAACCATTCGATGTGCCTTAAGGAAAGACACCACCTTAATAGTAACATAATCTAAAGTACCTCTCCACTCCAACCGCGGCAAATCTAGCATAGCTAACATCACCGTCTTGGCGTGACAGTCAAGAATAGCATGATAGGGCGATAACCAGTCCATGCCAAAATAACATCAAAATCTACCACACTAGGCAATAATAAGTTAGCTCTGGTCTCAAAACTACTAAGAACAACTAAACACGACCGATACACATGATCAACAACAATGGAATCTCCCACAGGCGTGGACACAAAGACATGAGAACTCAAAGAATCATGGGATATACCCAATTATGGAGCAAAATAAGATGATACATAGGAATAAGTGGAGCCTGGATCAAATAAGACTGATGCATCTCTATGATAAATCAGAACAATATTTGTGATGATTGAGTCAGATGCAACCCCTTATGTCCTAATAGGAATAAAATAACATCTGGACTAGCCTGCCCTCCCCCCTGAACGACCTCTACCTACCCTACCTCCACTTCTAATTGGTTGGGCAGGTGGAATGGCAACTGGTGCGGTAACCACAGCCTGAGAAGTCTGGGGGCCTTGTGGAATACGTGGAGCTTGAGTAGTCTGTGGAGGTGCACCCCTCCTGATAGGTGTCACCATACTAAAAAAAAAATCTCGGAGGACGTGGCTGCTGGAATTGCCTCGGGCCTGTTCAGCTAGACTGACCGCTGAAAGTACCCCGTGCAGGAGGTGCAATAGGCAACCTGAGGCCTGGGAGTAACCAGAATACTGCTGGAAGCTAGAAGTGCTGAATGAACAGGACGGCTCACAATGCCTATACCATGACTGGCTACAACTGGGGCACGGGCACCACTTTATGTACCAGAATCTCAAGGCCTTTTGGCGTCCCTCTCCTCTCTCTCTCCCGGGCTCACATACCCATCAATCTCCTAATGATCTCCACTACCTACTGGTATGGGATGTCAATCTCAAACTCTCGAGCCATGCTGAATCTAATAATGTGGTTGAGCCCCTCGATAAATCGATAGACTCGCTCTCTGACTGTGGAAACTAATGTAGGTGCATGTCTGGAAAACTCGCTTAACCGGACTGCATACTCTGATATGGTCATAGCACCCTGGCGCAACTGCTCAAACTCTGTGCGACATGCATCCCTAAGACTCATAGGAACAAATTCCCTCATGAACATCTCTAAGAACTGAGTCCAGGTGAGTGAAGCTACCTCGACCGGGCTACCCAACTCATACGCTCGCCCCCACTGATAAGCCTGCTCACTTAAGTTGGAACGTAGTAAAAGCAACCACACTCGACTCGACAATACCTGTAGTATAGAGGATGCGGGCGCACTCTCAATAAAACCCTGAGCATCCTCTGAAGGCGGACCCTGAAAGTAGGAGGGTGGTACTTTTTGTACCTCTCGAGCTTGAGCTGCTCTCCATCAGAAGTTGCTGCCTTAACCTCGGGCTGAACTGGGACGACCGGCTGCACTGGTACGACCTTTTGCACCTGGTCAACCTGGACCTGCTACTCTGGGGTACGGGCGGTGGGAGTCTGTGCCCCTCCCCCCGCCTAAGATGTGGCAGGAGCAAGTAGAATCAACCTTTCTTGAGCTAGAGTGCCAAACATGCTCAAAAACTGGGCGAAGGTCTCCTGAAGTGCAAGGACAGTAATAGGCACATCAGATGTCTGCCCTCCAACTAGAGCTACTTGCGATTCCTCTGTAGCAGCTCGAGCCGGTGCTCTGGTTTCACCACATGGCCGTCCTCGACCTCTGCCCCGGCCCCAGCCTCTCGCGGCACTAGCAGGGGTTGCGGGTGTCTAATCATCGGGTCTAGCTATGCGTGTCCTCACCATCTGTGAGAGAATAGAAAGATAGAGATTTAGAATTTCGAAGTCAACAAATTCGCATGATAAGGAATCAAAAAAGTGAAACTTTTCCTAACAGTTATAGCCTCTCGAAGATAAGTACAAACGTCTCCGTACCGATCCGTGAGACTCTACTAAACCTTCTTATGACTCGTAACACCTATGGACCTAGCGCTCTGATACCAATTTGTCACGACCCCGATTTTGTTTCCTCGGATATCGTGATGGTACCTAGTCTGTAAGAGTAAGTAAGCCTAGCAAAACATATGGAATATAACTGAAATGGAAAATAACTCTCAAATACTCAACAATATAACATAAAGAAACTATGCAACTCAGTATATACAATTTCCTAAAACCCAGTGAATACAAGTCACAAGCTCTAAATAGTAGTATCAAATATCCTATACACCAATGTCTACAAAGGGATAAGGAAAATAGAATCGTCTAGGTAGAGGGGGAGTCCGAGGCATGCAGACACCTGTAAGTATACCTTGAAGTCTCCAAAGCTGAGCTCTCGCTAGTACCTGGGCTTATAGGAGGTACCTGGATCTGCACAAAAAGACATGCAGAAGTATAGTATGAGTACACCATAATGGTACCCAGTAAGTGCCAAGCCTAACCTCGGTAAAGTAGTAACGAGGTTAAATCAAGGCCCTATTGGAATAAATAAGAAAAAATGTACAAGTGTATGGCAGTGTAGTAATTTTAGCAATGAAATTGAAACAAGAAATAACATACACAGCAATAGAGAAATATTAACAAGAGTCGCTACCGAGGTACCGCCTCATAGTCTCAAATCACAAGAATAATTCACAATCTTTCCTTATATCACCGCGGGAGCCTTGCATTTAGTATTAAAAATTATTTTTTCGAAATAGCTTCCCGCGTTTTAGCGTACCTTATCACACTGCGTGGCTTCTAATAGTTCTCCTACTAGCCACATGTATCAAACCCACATTATCTCACTGCATGCGTTTTGACTCCAAAACCTTATACCACACATGCGTATCAATATTACAATGTATCAAAAATATCACGTCAAGTGCCCAATATAACAACTTTCCTAAGAAAGCAACAATAACAGTGTTTTCACAATAAAGAGACCATGCTCAGCCACAACGTACACAAGAGTTTTAACAATAACAAACGGAAGTGAATAACTCAATACAATAGTATTTTACAACTTAACACTTTGCCTCAATGTGAATCACGACCTTTATAACTCAATACCAGTTTCAACAACAAGATACTCCAAGAATGACAACTTCAAGAAAAGAATTCAACTTTCAAATAATGAATATGGGATAAAGGAATCAAGAACTTCAACTAAACATATAGAGAAATTAAAAAGTAAGAGATAAGACAAGTAGAGCATGTGAGGATAGACTAATAATGATGATTATAACATGTTAAAGTAACTCAATTAAGGCATCAAAGGAATCTACATAGCAAAAACTGATAAATTTTTACATTTAGCCCATGCACACACTCGTCACTTTGCGTACACGGCTTTTACACATCAAAATTATCATAAACAACATCAATCCTAAGGGGTAATTCCCCCACACAAAGTTAGGCAAGACACTTACCTCAAAACACACTAACTCAATCTACAACACAAAGTTAGGCAAGACACTTACCTCAAAACACACTAACTCAATCCACTAGTAGGTCTTTCCCTCGATTATCCAACTTCGAACAGCTTGAATCTAGCCAAAACAACTTCATACTATAAATATAAACTATACGAAACTATTTCAAACAATAAAATTACGATCTTTGCAAAGAAATAAAAAGTCAACTCTAAAAGTCAACCTGAGCTTGCATCTCAGAACCCGACCAAAATTATAAAATCTGAATACCCATTCGATAACGAGTCCAACCATACAAGAGTTACTCAAATCCGATCTCAAATTGCCTTTCAAATCCCCAAATCTTAGCCTAAGAAGTTTTCACAATTTTTTCTCAAATTTCAACTCAAATCACTAATTAAATGATGAAATTAACAATAGATTCGTCTAATTTAACCAAAATCAAGTTAGGATCTCTTACCTCAATATTTTCCTTGAAAATCTCCCAAATAATCGCCACAAACAGAGCTCTCTTAGTCCAAAATGGATTATGAAATCAAACCCCCGACTTAGGTCTTTTTCTTCTTAGAGAATTAGCACATGCGAACCCACAACCGCATCTGCGAAAATTCCATCGCAGGTGTGGCCATGACTTAATTTCTGAGAATACGCATCTACTGACACCAAACTGCACCTGGTATAATGCTTCTTCGCCCTGTGGCTCGCTTCTGCGAGCCCGCATCTGCGGAGTTTTGGCCGCACCTGCAGTCCTTCTCCTACTCACTCAACTTTGCTCCTACAATGCCCCTTCCGCTCCTGCGCTTCCTTTTCTACGGAATATGGACAGCACCTACCGTCCCATCTGGGCATGCCAAAATCCGCTTCTTCGGCTCAAGGGACGCTCCTGGTGGCGCCGCACCTGCGACCCAAAATGCGCAGGTGCGACTACACCAGACACAGCAACCTTCAGCAATCACTCTAGGTCCAAACTTATTCTAGATTCAATCCAAATTACACGGGGGGCTCTCGGGACCCCATCCGAATATACCAGCAAGCTCCGAAACACATAACGGACCTACTCGAGGCCAAAAATCACATCAAACAATATTGATTCTACGAATAGAAACCCAATTCAAGCCTATGGAAACTATGAACTACCGAATTCTGACTCATACCAAAACAACTCCGATTAACTTTCAATTTTGCACACAAGTCATAAATGACATGACAGACCAATTTCAACTTTCAGAATCGGAATCTGACCCCGATATCAATAATGTCAACCCACGATTAAACTTTCCAAACCTTCAAGTTTCTAACTTTCGCTAATTCAAGTCGAAACGACCTACAGACCTCCAAATCAATATCTGGACATGCTCCTAAGTCTAAAATCACCACACGAAGCTATTGGAGCTGTCAACACTCCATTATGGAATCACCTACACAAAGTCAAACTACGGTCAATTCTATCAACTTAAGGCTCCAACTTAGGGACTATGTGTCTCATTTCACTCCGAAACTCAGCCAAAACCAAAATCAAACACCCCTGGCAAGTCACGTAACCATAATACATCATAGAGGAGGCAATAAATAGGGGATCAGAGCTAAAATAGTTAAAACGACCGACCGAATCGTTACACATCAATAACAAAATTAGCAGTGTTGTTCTCCATAATAACAGCGTAAAAATATCCTTAAGATTGTTGAAAAAATAGTTACAAAGAATGAGAATAAGTTAGCTTGAGGTGTGTTAAGGACATTATTCTTAAGAATATTTCGCCCACATAATAATGAATGCAATTAGGCGTATCTATAGGATTCAATAAGCTTTTCTAGTATAAACTAGGAGTAGAAACAACAAAGATTAAATAAAAGAAAACCTAGCACACGAGAAGAAAAGAGAAGAAGAATTTGTCTTGAATAATTGTTCAAAACAGCTAAGACTATTGAATAGCCTTAATTTGATAGTCAACCAAAGTTATTGACATATTATGGTCACTTTATGATTGCTATTCAAGTAACTTAAAAGATGAAATGATGGATATAAGGTAAAGCACTGGTAGAAAAGAAGACATCTCAATATTGAATACTAGTAAATGCCATTAAGGCTATTCGATGGCCTTAGCCGTTCTGAACAATTATTCAAAATTATATTTGCACAAAAAAAAAGGAAAAATTGATTAGTATAATAAAGACCATTAATATTAAATTATGAGAATGAAACTATACATGATTTTGAACAATTTTTTTGAGATTTCAAAAGTATTTTTGCTAACATGGTGAACAATTGAACAAGCACAAAGTGATACCAACGTGTAGAGTTTGAAAACAATTAGCAATATAGTTAGACTAAATATAACATAAAATCTACTAATCTGGTAGAAAAATCTCTGACCCTGATAAGCAAGCACGAAGTCATTTTCTAAATACTTTCCGAAATTGGGATATTGTTTTAAGACCAAATCCTTATATGATCATTCCTTCAATCACCGTTGGAATACTGGTATTGACAGTTCTTAACAATATCATATAACAAGACAAATGTTGTCCGATTGCACCTTACCTCAAAAGGATATGGACCTTCAAGCTTCAGCAAAATGGCAAATGACTAGTTTAACATATTATTCGTCTAGTATTGTGAAACTATATTCAATGTTGAAGTTACAACTAGCCCCTTTATTTTCTTTTTAAGGGCATACAAATAGATTAAAACTAATTAAATATGTCAAATATTGAGTAATACTATCTATTTTAATAATTCTTTGGCTCTCTAACTAATATAGGACTTAGAGTCCTTCCAATTGCTGAAGAGACCTAGGGATGCAAAACAGCATTGCTGCTTGCATTCTGTGGCAAGCCATAGATATTTGAATTGTGAAATATCAATCTTGCGATGCTGATGATGATTTTGTACTATTGGTTTTGCCAAGTGATCGCATGTTGCGTTCATGAAATTTGCAATTATGGGCACCACCAGCCCAGTGGCAATGAGGTGCACCAAGATGGCCTTGAGCCCCTGCTAAGTACATGGTTTGTAGGGCTATAGGAATGTGACAATGGTCCCTGATGAGGGTTGTTGGTGTAATATAACATTGATCACACACTCGTGTTGCACTCAGCACACATGTTGTAAAGAATAACAGAAGAAAAGTATTATTGGAGACCTTCTGCTAGCCCAAGATCGTTAACTAAGATTGGAGGATTCAACTAAAGAAGAGGAAGCCTAAAAAGAAAAGAGAATTTTTAGATAGGAGAACTACTTTAGGAAAGAAAGGGTTTCCTAATTTTTTGGCTCCATTACAAATGCCTAAGGCCTCCCCTATTTAAACTTCTCTAAGGAAATCTATTGTTCCCATGTCTATTGTTCTAGATAATTTCTAGAATATGCACAAGAAAAATCTAATTAACCTATCTTCCCAGAATACTCTAGAATATTGATGTGTCTTATAGATAATCTTATCTTCCCAAAATATTCTAGAACATTTAAATGTGTCTGCTACATAAATATCAAGGACACTACACTAGGACATTCTAGAGAAATCTATATTTTTCCCAAAAAGAAAATCAAGTTTACTTTATTTTTCTCACACTCCCCCTTAAAGTGATTTTTTAGAAACTATCCTAAGCTTGTCGCAGAAGAACTCAACCGATGCTTTAGGACATGTCTTGGTGAAGATCTCAGCACTATTTTTCTGGCTCCTCTTGCTTCCCCAAGACTGAAGGTTCTTTAATTGGTCCTGCAAAGGAACATGAGTATGTGCTGAAGAAATTTTCATCTCTGAAACGAGCTGGCTTGATAATAGTTCTTGTTGGCCTTCCTTAAACACTTGAATAATCTTCTTATTGAGTTTCCTGTCGTTGAGTTCTCGGGGTTCCCCTTTCTCTTAGCTCCTCGACAATTGCATTATCTAAAGAAGCACCTACAATGGGCAAGCTTGAATCTTCACTATATAAGGTTTTCGAACTCGCTCCATGCAATGCAGCTCCAAAATACAAAGATACTTCATCGAATATGACATTCCTTGGGACAACAATGAGATGTGTTTTAGGATCCATGCACCTCTATCCCTTTTTTCTTCCATCCTATCCGACAAAGATGCCTTTTCTTACCTTGGCATCAACTTGTTCCGTTGAGAATCCAGAATGTGAACATAACAAATAGAGCCAAAAATCTTGAGGTGTTTAACGCTTGGCTTTTCTCTAAACATTAATTCATAGGGAGAATTCATATTGTTTGGAGAAAGTGGCATCCTTTTAATCACATACGCTGCATATTTCATATCTTCAGCCCGCAAGGCTGTAGGTAAATTCTTAGCATGAAGCCAACTCTTACATCTCTCAGTTAAGTGTCGGATCTTTCTTTCAGCCACTTCATTTTGTTGTGGCGTATTAGCACATATGAGTTCTCTTTTAATGCCATGCTAAAGACAAAAGAAAAGAAACTCATTCGAAGTAAACTCACCACCATTATCAGTTCGTAACCGCCTTATTCTAGAATCTAGTTCGCCTTCAACTGTTTCTTTGAAATCCACAAGCTTATTGAAAATTTCTGACTTGTGCTTCACAAAATAAACCCAAGTGAATCTAGTAAAATTATCAATTAAAATTAGCATATAAGAATATCCTGAGAACGAAGGAGTTCTCGTTGGCCCCATCAAGTCACTATGAATAAGTTCTAGTGGGGCATCACACCTTGACTGTCAAATGGAAGACGATGTGCCTTTCCATATTGAAATCCTTCACAAATCTCTCCTCCACCAAAATTTCTTAAGTTAGGCAGTCCTTTTACTAGATTTAATTTTACCATGCCTTTTAATTTATCCATGTTAAGATGTCCAACTCTAGCATGCCAATGATATGTATTATCATTGCTACTCATCTTCTCAATATATAAGTTAGAGGCAGATAAGACATATAAATCGTTAACTCTCTTACCTGCCTTGAGCACCTTGATATTTCGGAGGAACTTCACATCACGTGGGGCGAATAGCAAATAGTTTCCAGCATCTACAGTTTTGCAACTGAAAAAGATTTTTCTTCATACCTGGAACATGAATGACACTGTTGAGGGTGATAGCGTCTTTTTGATTCTCGTTGATCACAACAGTGCCTTCCTTCTCCGTATTATGGACTGTATTATTTGTTGTAACAATGACATCATGTCCAATGTATTCGCGAAAGATGGAGAATTTGGATTGATTTCCAGTGAGATGATGCCCAAATCCTGAATCCACGATCCGGTCTCTTTCAAAATTTATGGAAACCTTGGCATTTATAGCTCGAGTCGTCGCTGCGAAGCACTTTCCCCAATCATCTTCTTTTCCTTCTTGTTCAGTAGCTTTCTTGGTTTGAGCCAAGTTGCTCTCTTTGGATTGACAATATATTTTTAAGTGTCCGACTTTGCCACAACGGTAAATTTTTAATTGCTTTTTAACAAGCTTCCCCTTCTTTCCTGGCGAGCTTGAACCACTTGAGGACCAAAAGTGCATGTCATCTCTTGATTTCTCTTTAAAGTTCCTCTTAGCAGCGGCAAGAGCATTTTCTTCCCCTTCTTTGACAGATACACCAACCATCTGTTTGGCTAGCAGCTCCTATGATGACAGCAAATTCTCCAATTCTTCTAAGGACGGTTGTTGAACCCATCCTTGAATCGATGTAACAAAGGGAATTTCTGGCTTTAAACCACGAATAATAATTCTTCTTATTCGTGCTTCTGAGATAGCATCATGCGGATTCAATAAAGAAATTTCAAAACATAGATTTTTAACCTTCAAAAAATACTCGGCAATAGAAAGATTACATTGAGTAGTGTTAGCCAATAATTCTCCAAAATCCGTAGCCAAGCTTCATCCTTCTTATTGAACAACCGATCGAGAGTCCTCCATATTTCATGAGCTGATTTACACCTTATGATATGATTAAATAAATTAGGGGAGATAGAACTCTTCAGGATAAACTCCTCCTTAGCATTAATCTGCTTCCACTTCTTATGCACATTGCTATTTTCCAATGCGTCGGCAGGAGGACCTGTATTACTCCCATTGACAACTTCCCACAAATCCTCACCAACAAGGTATGGCTCCATACAAATCTTCCATACCTTGTAGTTGGACTGGTTTAATAACTCCATCCCCAGTCCATTAGCACGACCACCCAAATCCAGTGGCTGAGCCACCTTACAGTAAGGGGTGTCAAATGACACCCCTTCGCGGGAAAAATACACTGTGTAGCTAGGTAAAAAAATAAATTACATGTAAATATGCTATGTATTGACTCCCTTTAATTTTGTGGTATATTTACTTTTATGTATTTTGACACCCGTTAACAAAAATTCTGGCTCCGCCACTGCCCAAATCCATTTAGAGAAACCAGTTAAATCAATCACTAATCCGACCTTACAAATATATCTAGAAGCCAACTATGGCTCTTATACCATGTAAATAATACCAGATGAAAATTATTATTGCAGACCATCTGCTAGCCCAAGATCGTTAACTAAGATTGGAGGATTCAACTAAAGAAGGGAGAGCTTGAAAAGAGAAGAGAGTTTTTAGACAGGAGAACTTGTTTAGGAAAGAAAGGCTTTCTTGATTTTTTGTCTTCGTTACAAATGCCTAAGGCCACTGGTTCTAGATAATATTCTAAAACATGTACAAGAAAATCTAGTTAACCTTATCTTCCCACAATACTCTAGAATATTTAGATGTATCTAATTGATAACCTTATCTTCTCACAATATTCTAAAACATGTAGATGTGTCTACTAAATATAAGAACACTACACTAGAATATTCTAGAGAAATCTATGTTTTTCCAAAAAAATTCAATTTTATTTTATTTTTCTCACACGTGTCTCATCAGCAGCAGCAGAATTGAATCAGAAAGAATGCCAGAATAGGCTCTGGCTGATATTAGGTCAGGGACCTTAAGTGGAAGAGAGGACTTCTTTCTCTTTTTGGCTTCCTCCGGGCAAAATTCATTAAGCTTAGGTTCACATCACAGCCTGAATTACCTCCATTCATGTGCTGCAGGGCATTAGCAGTATCACTATACTTTGAGATGATAATAGGTGGTTTGGGCTTGGTCTTGGAGCCAGTTGTCCTTCCACGAGATCTTCGTATGGGATCTCCCTCCCGTTTGGAGGAAAGCACCGGCATTTTAGGAGTTACTATTAAGCCATTTCCACAAATCCCAGGCTTGTGGTTACCAACTCCGTCAAGTTATGGATTCTAATTGCTAGACTCTTCGGTTGCAACTGCAGGGAGAATGAGGTTTGCAGCACTGGCCATTTCTTTTTCTTCACTGTTGCTCTCAGAAACTAAACAGAACAAAAAATTTTGCGTTTTGACCGTGTGGTTAAGTAAGGGGTTTGCTCAAATAAATTTATTATGCAACCAAAAAGAATGACTGCAGTGTAGGAGATGGTTAAGTAACACTGATCAATGATAAGTCCATTTGTCTTTTGGTACATTCACGTAATTCCTAACTCTCAGCACATCCTTCTTTTGGATTGATTGCCCTCACCTATAGACCAACATTTCCCTTGTATTCTACTGGGGTCATAGTTAATAGCAGTTTCTGTTGGGTTTTTGTTGAGGTGTGAATGGGAAATGGAGGAAAATAAAATTTTTGAAAGTTACCTTTTTATTAAGGAATTTTGTCCCTCGTTGAAAAAGAAGAGGAAGATTATTGTGCTTATATATAGAAGCACTTCTTCTAACTCGTAAGGACTTGGTAAAAAAGCAAGTGTCACGTCGTCGTATTTGTCCGGTGTGTGATTTGCTCCATCATTTAAGTTCTTTAAAAAGTGGGTTCAAAATTATTTTTCGTTTCTATTTTTTGTAAACTAACGTTTTCTGTTTTTCTGTTTATGAACACAGTTTTACTAACTATTTTTAGATTGTCATCAAATATAAAAAATTGTAGCCCTAGACTGCTAGATATACTGCCAAAAGTTGCATGAATATGTTCCTCTTTGTTCTGCTGGTATTCATAAAAGATGAATGGCAAATGAAGTAGTGATTGTGTACAATAGTCTCTAAAAAGACAATAAATTTCTATGTGTCTAGTGCATTAAAGAATATAAATCATGGAACTGAGAATCTAACTTCCTACCAGAAGCAAACTCATGAACTTCTCCATTAACTTCTACTGAACTACATCCTGGTTCTTTCTCTATCTCTTTCTCCTTCATTGAAATTCTTTCGTCCATAGCTTTTTCAAAGTGTCCAGAGGCTGCGTACATGTTCGCCATCAACACATAACCACTGCTCTCATTTGGATCCAACTCGAGCAAATGCTGAGCTGACCATCTCGCCAACGCCATGTTCCCGTGACTCCTACAAGCTGATAACAAAGAACCCCATATAACAGCATCAGGTTCTATATCAATACTTCTTATAATCTCTTCTGCTTCTTCAAGTAGTCCTGCTCGGCCCAAAATATCGACCATACAACCATAGTGCTTAATTGATGGCGCGATACCATATTCTTCTTTCATTAATTGGAAATAGTATTTAGCTGTATCTACTAATCCAGAGTGATTGCATGCAGTTAGGACACCTATAAAACTCACAGAATCTGGTTTTAGATTCGAGCATTGTAGACGCGAGAATAGCTGAATCGCTTCATCCCCAAAACCATTAGTTGCTAAGCCCAAAATCATAGAGTTCCAAGATGATAACCCTTTATTTGGGGCACTCTCAAAAACTTGCCACGCCATTTCAATGTTTGCACACTTGCAATACATGTCAATAATTGCTGTAACAACAATAACATTCAACTTAACATTGTTCTTTTTAACATAGTTATAAATCCAATTCCCTTGTTCAAGTGCTCCTAAGTGCCCACAAGCTTTCAATACGCTTACTAGTGTGAATTCACTAGGCTTAATTTTTTCCTCTTGCATTGTGCTGAAAAGGTCTAATGCTTCAGTCCACTTTCCATTTCTAACAAAACCACTTATCATACTGTTCCAAGAAACATCATTTCTTGTTTCCATTTTACCAAATAACCTCCAAGATTTGTCGATTTCTCCAGTTTTAGCTAGTCCCGTGATCATAGAATTCCAAGCAACAACGTCCTCGTCCTCGCCCTCATCCTCATCGAACAATTTCCTTGCTTCAAACAAGAATCCACAACTTGCATACATATGTAACATAGTATTTCTTACGAATGTGTCGAATTGTAAGCCTAGTTTGATGATTCTCCCATGAAGCTGAGTTCCACTTTTGGCAAGACCAAGTCTAGTATAGGCCTTAAAAACCGAAGGATAAGTAAGCAACTGTGGTTGAATTTCTGAAATGGTTAACATTTCAATAAAAAGATGAATTGCATATTGTGGGGTTGAACTCTCTGAGAAACCTCTAATGATTGTGTTCCAAATAAAAAGATTTGGATTCTCTATCTTAGTGAAAACCATGTTTGCATAATTGATGTCACCAGTAGGGGATTTGGCTGAAAATGCTAGGACACGGCTTGATGCTATTTTATCCTTAATTAGACCTGTTTTTATGAGTTGGGCATGAATTTTTTTTAGGTCTGTTATGGTTGAACATTTGGTTTCTAGCATATAAAGATATGGTTGGTCTGAAATGAATTTTGAAATGGAAGTTGATGATGGATTGTATGAGCAAAAATATGATGGCATCTGTGTTTGTTTGTGATGTCTAAAGAAGTGGCAAAATTTATCAAGAATGTGTTGAGTCAGAGTAATTTGGTTTAATTTTCTAGTTTGAGAAACAGATCCTATATGACATATTGGATAAGGTATGTATGGTCCATTGGTTCTCAATTCAATCACTTTAACAGTGGGCTGGACTATTTGGCATTCTTGGGACAACTAATCCAATGGAAGATCTAGCAACATGTGCCGACAAACATTCTATAACCTAGCCATTTCTCTGCCTAATATTTGAAAAATAGCCCGTATTTGAAAATTCGTTGAAGAGTAGCCACTTTTAATGCGGAAACACCATACCAGTGTAATGGATTTTGAACTTAAGTAAAATATTTAGTATATTGTCCTTATTTTTGAGATCCAGGATATTATCATGGATTTTGAACTTATAGAAAAGTGAAACTCCATGATAGTTTCCTGGATTGTGTTCAGCATACTATTGTAGAGTTTCACTTATTTAAGTTCCAACACTGTCATAGATGGCTACTTTTTAATAACTTGATACTATATAGACTTTCAACTTACAATGGAAGGGTCTCCTCTTCCTTCATTTCGTAAGCTTGTTAGCTTACCGGCTGAACCATCATCATGCTTGTTTGGTCACTTAAAAAAATTCTGAATTCTATGTATTTTGGGAACTAAAAGAGTGGTTTGATTGTAATAAATCCCAACATTCCTTCCTTCTTGTCTGCTTGTGCATAAAAAGGTGGTAAAGTTGTGGCCTCTGTCACAACTTTTATTGGTACTAAACCTGTTATTTCTAGAAACTTATTAAGACTCTTTTCGAAATTTATGGTTAAATAATTTTCTATTAAGCCTCAATTTTTTATGGACAAAACTGAAAATTTATACACGTACATCATGTCAACTTCACAACTACGCTGACATTATTGTTTGCTAAATTTATAATGCCATCAACCACATGCAGCAAATGTGTTATGCTCACACAGTTTTAAATATTTTCTCCCTCATTAAACAATTCGATCTTGCCAAATATACTCAAAATAAGTGAGTACCACGATTAGCAAGTTCACGTTTAATTTATGTTTCGTGCTTGCCTATGACTTGATCAAGAAACTAGATGCCGAGCGTAAAATCGATATATGAAACTAGGCTCGCTAGTCAAAGATAGTATAGTATTAAATCGTCTCCACAGGGATTAGTTTAAACAATGCTCAAAGAAATCTTCAGCGTAACACTATTCAGGAAAATAAACCTTTGATTTTTGATGGTAGGCTATAATTGCGTATTTTGGCCATTAATCGCACTCTAATTCGCTACACTTTACTAGCGTTTGATCTTTAAATGGTATTATTTTGCGCTGAGTGTGTGTTTTATGCTTTGCAGGAGTGATTTCGAGATACGATGAGGTTGTGGAGCTAATTCGAGCTACTATGGAGCTTTGAAGTCTGAGTAAAAGCCCACGGATTAAGTTGGGATCGTAATCGAGGATCAATGGACAACAATGCACTTAACGAAGAGAACGAAAAATGGAGCAGGAAGCTACCTAGGTGCGCGGTCGCGCATTGGGCGCGCAAGTAGAGCAGAACGCTGTCCAAAGTGCACGGCCATATGCGCGATCACCTTCCCAGGTGCGCGGTCGTGCACGTCCGGTCCGAAAAATTCCCCAAGCCTATTCTTGTAATTTTGGAAGCGACTCCTCTCGACCTATATGAAGCGCAGCTCGTCTAAAAAGGGGGTATCTTGGATTTGGAGAGCAACTTTTGGGAGAGAAGAAGGCAAGGAAGCAATTGAAATGCAAAATACTTGATCCAATTCATTGAATACGGAAGTTTGTTTGAATTTAGGAATTGTAATATTTTCTTGTTCTTCTAATACTCTTGCTATAAATATTTTCTCAATTATGGAGTAATCTTTCTTAGGGTTATTAACGGATGTTGTGATTTGACTATCGTTTTGGATTTTACTCTATGTTAACTGTCCGAATTCATTGAATGAGTTATTAATTGAATTGAAAGGTTTATTGTGGTTTTACTTTAATCGAAAGAGAAGTGTTACTACTATTCGCATTGTGCCATATTGTTGGGTTGATTTTATGCCTATTCTAGGTAATCGAAAGAGCTTAGAGAGTTATCAATTAACCCAGTTTAGAAGAATAATTGAGAGGTGTTCTTCAAAAGATCATTCATTCACTACTTTTTTGCATATGTTCATAGGACATGTTATTAGGTTGATCAAACGAATCTCATTCATTCGGGAGAAGAATTTGAATTCCTAAAGTAGCCTAATCATCCGTTGAAATCGAAGGAGTCAATAGAAGTTAAGAATGAACATAACCCAGAGTTGCCCGGAATAATAGTTAATCACATGTCTTTCACAACCATTACTTCTCACCCTGATATTCAACTGTTGCTACTAGTCATTAAAGTGTCATTAAAGTGTCAGACAAGGACAGGGCAAGCCTGGCAACATCAAGGTCTCACATTACTGGACATACGTGCAATGGGATATCTAGAAACTCAGTCAAATAACATCTCAAATAGCTCCCCTGTCCATAATCTCACACATTCTCCAAGTCAAAATTCATTATAACCCCCACATCAATGACACACCAATATGGCAGCCTTCTGCTTCTGGGGAATTCTCTTGTGCATCAGCATGGACTGTGTTGAGAGAAAGAAACCAAGTACTGCTCACAAATAAGATGATATGGCACAAGAAAATACCCTTCAAATGGTCCTTTTGCCTATGGAGAGCATTGAGAAACAAGCTGCCCACAGACGACAGAGTAGCTAGGTTTGAAGCTCCAACTGTTAACAAGTGTGTATGTTGCATCAAAGCAGGGAATGAAACAACAGAGCACATACTCAACTCAGGTCATTTTGCTTAAATCATCTGGAAGCACTTCAATGCACTAGTTGGGATTCAAAATCACAGGCAGTCCCTAACAATGAAGCTAATGAACTGGTGGCTGCAAAAAAGAGAGAATGAGGTACAGAAATTGATTCTAGACACACTGCCAATCATTATATGCTGGAATTTGTCGAAGAACAGTTGTGAAGACAAATATGGGGGAAAATCATCATCAGTTACCAGAGCACTGTACTCAATCACATCTGATTTACTTCTGCTGCTCAAAACATCTTATGCTAACATCAAATGGCCAGCCACATGGCCAGAAATGTACATGGCTATAGAGACTTTACAGCATCACACCAATGCGCAGCAAGTAGTCTGGTTGAAGCCAATAGTTGGGTATATCAAAATCAACTCAGATAGCAGTGCTCTAGGTAACCCAGGGAAAATAGGAGCAGGGGTCATTATTAGGGACCAGCAAGGTAATTTCATTCATACTATTTCAAGTCCACTAGGAGAGGGAACTAATAATTTAGCAGAAACTCAAGCAGCACTCATTGGCATCAACTGGTGTATGTAAAATGGTTACACCAAACTTCACCTGGAAACAGACTCTAAGTTGCATACTCAATGGCTAATAGGACAGTCTAAGCCACCATGGACCTTAGATATGCTAATACAGGAAATCAAAAATTTGAGCCAACATTGTGAAGGCTTTAAGTGCACTCATGTCCTGAGAGAAGCCAATGGTCCAGCTGATACACTGTCCAAACTGAGCTATGATTCCAACTCTCTAAGACACTATAACAGCCAAAGGGACTTGCCTGCACACATAAGGGGACAGATTCACCTTGACAGTAAAGGCACCCCTGCATTTAGACATAGGAAGTCCAAAAGACTCAACTTCCCACCACACATGATGCTCCACAATGCACTTGGATGATTAACATGAACATATACTTGAGGGAAGAAACAATAACTCAACATACCACAAAGTTAGCATACAATAACACCAACAGAAGCAATAAAATGTGCAGTAGACTGTTCTTCTTTCTGATTGCTCTATTGCTGGAAATCCACTGTCCACAATCACTAAGACAACAGGAACCCCCCCCCCCCCTAACATGTCTGCTGAGTTTTGCAGGTACACACAGCACTGTTTCATTGCTGCAGCTACAAAGGCAGTTACCAAAATACATGGTGCTACAGCCTCTGCAACTGCAGCAACACCTTCTTCACAGCTTGCTTTTTTGCAGGGAACTAAAGCCAAACATCACAGCAACAGCCTCCTGGTAGCTACAGCAACCAAACAAATGCATCAACAGCAGCAAAAGCCAATCAACACCTCAGCAACAGACACAATTTTCAGAAGCAAAACAACGGCAAGCTACAGGAACAAAAGAGCAGATAGTAGCAGCACCTTCAGCAGCACCATCAACAGCAACATCAGTAACAGAGGTAACAGCAGCAACAGGAAAACATATTCATCAATGCACCAGCAGCTACCACCCACAAAAATACAGGACAATCAGCAGGAGCAGCACATAAACACACAGAAAGATCTCAAGGAATGCAGTAGTCACCAATCCAGATGCAATCATCACTGCAGAATCAAACTCCAGCATCAGCAGAAGCCATCAAAGTAGGAAGCATATGGAGAATGTAACAGGTCCAAAAGTATAATCATCAACACTGACAGTAGCAACCATTACCAAAAGCCATCAATGCATGGAGACACCACGACCATTACAATATATCATCTTCACAAGCAACACACAAATAGCACATATTTTCACAACATTAACAGCAGCAACATCAGCAGCACTGGCAGCAGAAGCAATAAAAGCAGCAAGAACATCAACAACAACAGCAACATGGATAATCAATCAACAAGCCTCAGGCTTCTCAAACACAGCAAAAACAGCAACAACAGCAGCAGCATAGAACAATCAATCAGAAGCAGCAACAAAGAATGTAAACACAGCAACAACAGCAAATGAAACAGCAGGAGCAGCAGCAGAATACACAGCAAAACAACATTAGCAGCAATAACAGCTACATCAATAGCAATTGCAGAAGCAGCAGTAAAGGTACCAGCAGCAGCAACAACAACAGCAATGACAACATCAACAACAGTAACAGAAGCAAGGAAGAAATAAAATCACCACCCCACTAGAAATCACAATACACAGGAACAGAATACCTCCACACCAGCAGTAGCAACAATCCTCAACTATGCTTCCTTTGTCAAAGCAAAGTTGAAGGCTGTTACCTCCTGATTTATGGTACATCACGTAGAAGATTCTCATTTTTTGCTAGAAATAGACCTTATCGTACAGAGAGAATACTATTTCAAATCACTTCTTTAGTAGATTTAGGAACATATGTACTCTTTTGTATAGTTGACCTAGATTCACTTCACAATGCTTTTTGTACATATGATTGTATATCGATGTTATAAGATGGACAATCATTACATCATCATAGGTCTAACCCATCACAGCTACCTAGGTATACTTGGTTGTCAAGTCTCGATGACCAAGAGTGTACATCTTTCATATTGGGAGGTAAGGTCTATGTCCCCCTCCATCTCTGTATTTTATGATATATATATATATATATATATATATATATATATATATATATATATATATGAAAATTAACATTAGGCATACTGCCTAGTGAATTTTTTTTTTTTTAAAAAGTGTCATTAGCATCTTACAATTGATAATCTTAGTTTTATTTGTATTCGATAATAACATCAATCAAAGGTTTATTATTCTGGATAGTGTTGGGCTGAAGATTTATTAGAACATTATTTGAACCAATCCCTGTGAAGACGATTTAATACTATACTATCTTTGACTAGCGAGCCTAAGTTTTATACACCGATTTTGCGCTCGTCAAATTTTAGCGCCGTTGCCAGGGATTGTCGATTAATAATGTTTAAGTTAATTTTCAATGCTAATTCAGGAATAACTTTATTTTATTTTTCTTTTTTGCGCTATTCTCATCTGTGTGCAGGAAATAGGTTAAGTTCAGTGGTGTATGACTCGATCCTCTTCAAAGGACTTGGTGCCACACGACCTAGAGTTAAACAAGCACCTGAGGCAGTTGAGAAGAGAGAAAGGATCGAGCGGATTGTTGTTGGGTCAGGCTTCAACACAAAATATAATGGTGAACAACAAAGAGGCAGTTGACCTAGCTACGAGAGAGGCAGCTCAGCAACAGGAAGCACGGTTAGCAGCTGAAGTAGCCCGTAGAATTGTGTACGAAACGGTTGACGGTGATCGAAGGTTCAATCCCAACCGAAACATGATCGAGGATGAATTTGAAAATGTAGTTCCTAGGATTGAGAGATCACTAGGAGATTATGCTAGACCGTTATACAACCAACAACAGTCTAGTATGAGGCCTCCACCCATCGATGCAAACAATTTTGAATTCAAACAGGGAGTCATCCAGACCATTCAAAACAATTGCATTTTCAGAAGCAAACCCAATGAAGATCCCAACAACCATCTGATAGACTTTGACGAAATTATGAACAAATTCCGCTACAATGGAGCATCAAATGATGCTATCTACCTCAGAACATTTCCTTTTTCACTTAAGGATGATGCAAAGTAGTGGTTGAGAAGTCTGCCCACAGGTTCAATCCGTACGTGGGAGGAGATAACTACCAAGTTTTTGGAAAAATATTTCTCGGCTGCTAAGACTGGGAGGATGAGGAAGGAGATTCAAAATTTCAGCCAAGGTGAAGGAGAGACAGCGTTTGAGGCATGGGAAAGATTTAAGGAACTATTGCGGAGGTGCCCTCACAACGAAATGGAGCAATGGATGCAACTTCAGGACTTTTGGGACGGGTTAAACCCGTCATTAAGGAGATTGCTTAATAGTGCAGTCGCAGGTCCTCTGATGAAGAAAACTCCTAAAGAGATTGTGACTCTTTTGAATGAACTATCTGAAGATGCAGAACAATGTTCCACTAATCAAGGGGACCAGAGAAGATTAGCAGGGGTACACCAAGTAGAATCATCGATAGCAATGCAGGCCCAAATTGCAGCTATAGCTAAGGACATCAAGCAACTAACGCTAGCTCAGGTGCAAAATCAACCACAGTTGGGATGTGACATTTGTGGATTGGGACACCCAACGCATGAGTGTCAAGCTTCAGCTGAGAAAATCAACAATGTGGGGGAACTTCAACAGAGACAACTACAGAACAAAATTCCTAAGAAGTGTGGGGATCCTGGCAGTTTCACTGTACCCTGCTCGTTGGGTAGCAAAATTTTTGATAAAGCCTTGTGCGATTCAGGTGCATCCATTGAGGCCATTATTGGTGTTCAAGAAATTGAAAGGAGAGCTAGAAGTAATCAAATCTATGCCAGTATCCTTGCTTCTGGCAGATCAGACCATGATCATACCGGAGGGGCATAATTGAGGACATTCTGGTAAGGCTAGACAAAGTTGTTTCTCAGTAGACTTCATTGTGGTAGATGTGGAAGTGAATAAGGAGGGACCTCTAATCCTGGGAAGACCATTCCTTTGCACCAGTCGGGCTATTCTTGATATATATGAGGGGCAACTCATGCTACGAGTGGAAAACAAAAAGGTGGTGTTTCAAATGAAGAGAATGATTAAATACCCATGTGATGAGGCATCTGCTTATGCTTGTCTCAAACTAGATGTGTTGGGAGAATTGGATGAACAACACAAATTGGATAAGCGGGTAGGTGAATCAATAGAGAGATGCATTAGTCAATCAAGCACAACAGAGGATGAAGATCCTGAGATCAAGAAGGAAGTTGAGGCGCTAGAAGATGAGAACTAGGTGGTAGATGAAGAAGAATTCGAGAAAGAAAAGAACAAGCCAAAGCTAGAATTGAAAGTACTCCCGACACACTTGAAATATGCTTTTTTGGAGACTAACAATTTTCCCATGATTGTTGCTGCTAATTTGACAAGTGAATAGGAAGACATGCTTGTGGAGTTACTGCGGAAGCATAAAAAAGCAATCGGTTGGAGTATGGCCGATATTCAAGGGATCATCCCTGCAATCTGCGTGCAAAATATTCTGTTAGAAGAAAGGAGTGAACCAGTGGTGCAGCCGCAGCGCAAATTGAACAAAATTCTTGAGGAGGTGGTTCAAAAAGAAATACTCAAATTACTGGATGCTGGCATAATATTTCCATCTCTGACAGTCAATGGATTAGCCCCGTACAGGTTGTGCCAAAAAAAGGGTATGACGGTGGTAAAGAATGAGGACAGCGAGCTACTTCCTACCAGAACAGTTACTGGGTGGAGGATGTGTATAGACTACCGGAGATTAAATGATGCAACAAGGAAGGATCATTTTCCTTTTCCTTTCATTGATCAGATGTTGGAGAAGGTGGCAGGGCATGGATGTTACTGCTTTTTAGATGGATACTTAGGGTACAATCAAATACCCATTGCTCGCTCCCGAGCATGTTGAGAAAACCACCTTTACATGCCCGTCCTGAATCTTTGCATACCAAAGAATGCCTTTTGGACTATGCAATGCACCAGCTACTTTCCTGAGATGTATGATGTTGATATTTTCAGATTTGAATGGGAAGTGTCTAGAGGTGTTCGTGGATGATTTTACTCTATTTGGAGATGACTTTGAAGATTTCTTGAGGAACCTCGAACTTGTTTTCAAACAAAGTGAGGACGCTCACCTAGTACTCAACTGGGAAAAGTGTCATTTCATGGTTAAGGAGGGGATAGTCCTAGGCCATAAAGTCATAGCTGAAGGTATTGAAGTTGACAGTGTTAAAGTATATTGATAGCCAAGCTCTCGCAACCGACCTAAGTGAAGAGCATTAGAAGTCTTTTGGGGCATGCCAGTTTCTATAGAAGGTTCATTAAGAATTTTTCCAGCATTACCAAGCCCTTGACTGCACTACTTGCTAAGGATGTAAAATTTGTATTTGATGTGGAGTGTCTTGGAGTATTCGAACTGATCAAGGAGAAGCTAGTGAGTGCCCCCATAATGGTGACTCCTAAATGGAGTGAGCCTTTTGAGATAATGTGCAATGCCAGTGATATGGCAATAGGAGCAGTGCTGGGGCAGAGGAGAGATAAATTGTTCTGACCCATTTACTATGCAAGCCGGACCTTGAATAATGCTCAAGCACTATGCTACCACGGAGAAGGAGTTATTTACAATAGTCATTGCTTTTGACAAGTTCAGATCCTATTTGGTGGGAAGCAAGGTAATAGTGCATACTGATCACACAGCACTGAAATATTTGCTGAGTAAGAGAGAGTCCAAACCATGTCTGATGCGGTGGGTATTGTTGCTGCAAGAATTTGATCTAGAATCAAGGATAGGAAGGGCATGAAAAATCAAGTGGCTGACCACCTGTCGCGATTGGAGAAACCACCTGTTGAAGTGGTGGACATTCGGGAAGAGTTCCCAGATGAGCAGATTTTTTCCATTGCAGCAGTCTCCGATAGACCACCATGGTTCACCGACATAGCCAACTTCTTAGCTAGTGGGTGGCTACCACACAACTTGACCTCCGGTTAGAAAAAGAAGTTGCAAGGTGAGGTAAAATGTTATTTTTGGAATGACCTTTTCTTGTTTAAACTGTGTGCAGATGGTGTGATTCGAAGATCTCTGCTGAAAGGCGAAATAGCAAGCATTCTCTCTCATTGCCACGATGGAGCAGCTAGAGGACACTATGGCGGGAATCGCACTGCAACAAAGGTCATGGAAGCCGGTTTCTTTTGGCCTACCTTGTACAAAGACATGAGAGCGTATGTAGCTGCATGTGACAAGTGTCAAAGGGCAGGTAATATTAGTAAGAGGGACGAAATGCCTCACAACTCTATTCTGGTAGGTGAAATTTTTGACGTTTAGGGCATTGACTTCATGGGTCCGTTGCCATCGTCACACTCTTATGAGTATATCCTAGTAGCCGCTAACTACGTCTTTAAGTGGGTCAAAGCAATCACTACTAGGACCAATGATGTTTGGGTGGTGTGTGAATTCTTAAGGAACATAATCTTTACCCGCTTTGGCACACCTAGAGTGATTATCAGTGACAATGGGTCACAGTTTGTAACCAAGTAGTTTGTTGCACTGTTGTCCAAGTATGGGGTCACACACAAAATGGGAACCCCGCACCATGCCCAGACTAGTGGGCAAGTCAAAGTGGCTAACTGTGAACTTAAATGGATTCTTGAAAAAACGGTTAGTGCTTCTCGTAAGGATTGGTTGGTAAAGTTTGAAGAAACTCTATGGGCATACAAAACTGCGTTCAAAACAACCATAGGGACTTCACTATTCAAACTAGTGTATGAAAAATTATGTCACCTACCTGTTGAGATAGAACATAAAGCTATTGGGCAATTAAGATGCTTAATCTTGATCTTAGTCTTGCAAGTGAACACAGGTTGGCGCATATGAATGCATTGGAGGAGTTTAGACTGGATGAGTACTAAAATGCGTGAATTTTCATGGAAAAGACTAAAAGGTGGCATGATTGTCTGATTAAGTCAAAGGAGTTTCATGAAGGGAACAGAGTCTTACTGTACATTAGTAGACTAAGATTGTTCCCCGAAAAATTTAAGTCTAGATGCACGGGAACGTATTTGGTGAAACGTGTATCACCATATGGGGAAATTGAGATCCAAAACCAGGATGGAACGGAAAGTTTCAAAGTGAATGGGCACGGACTAAAATCGTATCTTGCTGGAGGATTTGCACAGCAATACTCGAGCATCAAAATCAGTTGAGGATGCCCGGTGGAGTCAAGCTGACGATTATAACTCAGAACTACTTCTAACTCTTTTATTAGTTAGATTTTTCACTATTATTTATAGTGTAGAATAGATAGAAATTAGTGCATAGTATGATGTGGTAGGTGCAGGAAGGTACATGTCACGGCAGGGAGGAATTAAGGTGTCTAAAGGACCTTTTTTGAGTGTATCTGTGCGCGACCCCGCACCTGGGGGGACACCTCGCGCGTTTGGTCGTGCAACAGGCAATGTTATACGATGCGGGACGTGTGCGGCCGCACACCTGGTCGCACAATTTAACCAATGTACTGCTTCACATGCACGACCGTGCACCGACCGCGCATCAGGTAAGTTTTTCCCTTTTTCTTTTAATTTCGGACTTTCCCCTCTCAAAACCCCCAATTCTAAAATTTTCCTCTTTCTCTCCCCTACACTAAGCAACCCTAACTTGACACTCCTTCTCTTATCCCCTCAATCTTAAGACAAACATCACCACACCACCCCTCTCCTCTTCTCCCTTCACCCAACCTCACGAGTTTTATCTCCCGTGTCCCCTCAGGTAAGTGAGATGCTTTCTCTCTCTTTTTTTCATAGTTTATTGTATTTTATTTTGCTTGTGTTGTAGCATATTTTTGGTATTGTTTTATTTATTTTTATGCTCCTCTTCGTGTGGGGTGGAAGACGATTTTCAACATAGAGACTGACCATATAGTGGTTGGGTGTGACACTGGTGTATCCTTAATCTAATCAGGGCTAAAATTGATTTGTGGGGGGTTCGTACGAACTGTGCTTGTTAAGTATTTGTGTAATTGCCTCAATGAGATTGTGGGTGTAATGTTGTGATCAGGTGTAAGGGTGAAGTCTGAGTAGTCTCTCTTGGTTCGCCATGTGATTCATTAGCTAATAGTTGTCAGTTTGTTGCTGGTACTATGGCCCTATCCAAGAAACAAAAAACCACAGGTGCCTCCATAAGTGGTCAAGCGAGCACATCCCGATCACAAGCTTCGGCATCTGCTCGCCTGTATGATCAGAACAAGTTCGTCTCCTAGGAAGCCCATGAAAGATTCCAACACAAAGAAAGCAAGAAGCCCATACCGGAGAGGGGAACTAATATTGGGTCCCTCCAGAATGACTGTCCCCGTGTGTATCATGAATTGTTCAGGCGTGGCTTGGAGATATTCTTTGAAGAACGTAACGAGGAGAACCTAATGGTTGTTCGGGAGTTTTATGCAAACTGCCCGGAACATGACGCCCATGTCTGCACAGTCAGGAAGAAGAGAGTGGATTTCTCCAAAGAGGCCATCCGAAGGGTCTATCATTTGCCAGAATTCGTGGAAGATTCGAATATAGTTGAATACTGTGCCACGCACAGCAGAGAACCATACATGTGGCACCTGTTCTTAGCAACCATTTGTGGACCTGGCAAGGAGGTAGTCTAGATAAAGGAGGGGCGAAAATTTCACTCGGATTCGCTGACCTTTGGCTCTACACTATCAATAACCACTTGCTGCCTTCAGCAAACACCACTGAGGTGATTGGTCCTCGGGCGGCTCTGATTTGGTGCTTTGTCAATGGCCATGATTTTGATGTGGCTCAGATCCTTCAGGCCGAGATATTGATTCGTTGTCCTGTGCAGAGGTATGGGTTCTTTTTCCTATCATTACTCACTCGGTTGTCATGGGGCACGAGTATCGGAAAATAGGGACATGGATGGAAAAGTAAAGCGAAGATAAATTTGGGGCTGATAAAGTTGTAATCGGGAAGGACCCTGCTGGGCCAGCTGAGGCAGATAGCAAGGAATCTGATGCACCGGAAGAGGGAAATAAGGATGTTGCTGCTTCTCCACCACATGAGCCGGGTGTTAGGGTAATTCAAGTGGCGGTTGGGATACAAGAATGAGCACTTTGGAGCAGTAAATGGCCGGGATGCATACCTCTATCACTGACTTGGGAGCTCGAATGGGCTCCCTTCCTACACAGAATGTCAAATTCGACAGGAAGATCATGGCATAGCTGCGTGCACTTGGCCGGGCTTGTCATCTGGACCCCGAAACCGTCTCTGACATAGACTGACATGATCAGGGGAGTTTTCTTCATCTTTGCAGACATGCCACCATTTAAAGTGTGGGGTGGGGAATATTTGTATGTTGTATGAATATGAGTTTTGTTTTTGTTAGTTGTAGTTTGTTGTTGTTAGTTGCATTAGTTAGAGATAGATGAAAAAACAAAAATACATACAATTTTAAAAATTTTTATTTTTCCCGATGATGGATATCAATCAACAGGTTTCTTGAGGGATTAAAGTCGAAAGAAAAAGACAAAGAGATTTTCTCTTGTTACGTAGTGTTTTAATTCACCCTTGGGTTTTTTTTGTGATGCGGTTCTTTTCCAAGAGGTTTGATTGAACCAGGTGTAGTTAGTTTTATTTTTTTGTTAGGAGTAGGTACCTTGAGCTCTGATAAGAATGGAAGGCAACATCTATTTACTCTTTTTTGCCTGGAGAATAGTGAGTGCTCTAGTTGTGACGCTTAGGCTCAATTTTTTACTCTCATAGAAGCACCTTAAATTGTATGTTCTTGACTTTGCTTGATTTCTTTGACTAGAGTGTCTTGATGAGTCCGATCGTGAATGAGTATGTGCCATGTGTGGCTGTGGTTTTGTGTTATTCTATGTATTGCATTTGATGTCTAGAACTTGTCCTGTGTGTTTGCAAAGCGAAATAGTAGTTTATTCAGTCTTGGAAGTGATATAGGCATTTCTTTGTTGAGCCAGTTATATGCCTTATCCACCTAATTATTATGTATCTTAGTTAACCTCTTTGAGCCTATAATTTTGTTTCTTTGGCAACCACATTACAAGCCATGCCCATTTGTTTGAATTGACCCTCTATTTGAACCTTTTGCCTCCCATGAGCATTTGAAATTGTTGTGAACTTTGTAAAAGTGGAAGTGTGGGGTGGTTGGTTTGGCTTTTGAGTGGAACTAATGAAATAAGGAGACAGGTGCACTAGTTTGAAAAAGTAAGAGCCGCTTGAATTGAAAAGGAAAAAAAAATTAAATTGTTGTGCAAAATATTCTTTGATAGTGGTGACCCTTGATGTAATTGTGCTTAAAGAAGTAAGGAGTTAAAATATATATTGATGTGAAGGTAGAGTATGGTTTGACATAAGTGTGGGTCTTGAATGGTTAAGTATATGTATTAAAAGTGATTAGGGAGGTGTAGTCACTCTCATATCCAAATGTATCTTACCCATCCCGCAGCCTACATTACAACCAACTAAAGTCCTACTTGATCCTTGACTGAATGAACTCAATTAGTAGAGTAGTATGCTATGGGCAAACCTATGGTACGTCTTTTGTGGCATATGAATGTTATTTTTGAAAGTGAGTGAATTCTTTCTATCTTGAGTTCCTAATTGTTCTTAATGTCTTTTATGTGTGGAATTACTCTCTATGGTTGTGTGCACTGGATTCATGAAGGAAAGGTAATGCTTGACCTCTGTGTTAGAGTAAGTGAGCGGGTTATAGATAATGCTTGGTGCCTTTGAGTCAAATCTTGAGGTTAAGATGTTACAGTATTGTGCTTAATCTGTTTTAAAGAGTCTTGGTGAGATGAATCTTGAGAGTTGTTGAGAAGGGTCGTATTTTAAGTGAAATGTAGTCTGATTGCTCAAGGACGAGCAATGGTTTAAGTGTGGGGTGTTGATGGTAGGCTATAATTGCGTATTTTGGCCATTAATCGCACTCTAATTCGCTACACTTTGTTAGTGTTTGAGCCTTAAATGATATTATTTTGCACTGAGTGTGTTTTTTGCTTGGTAGGAGCGATCCCGACATACGATGAGGTTGTGGAGCTAATTCAAGCCATTATGGAGCTTTGAAGTATGAGTAAAAGCCCATGGATTAAGGTGGGATCATAATCGAGGATCAATGGACAATAATGCACTTAACGAAGAGAACGAAGAATGGAGCAGGAAGCTACCCAGGTGCGCGGTCACGCACTGGGCGTGCAAGTAGAGCAGAACACTGTCCAAAGTGCGGGGCCATATATGCAATCACCTGCCCAGGTGCGCGGCTGCACACGTCCGGCCCAGAAAATTCCCCAAGCCTATTTTTGTAATTTCGGAGGCGACTCCTCTTGACCTATATGAAGTCCAGCTCATCTACAAAGGGGTATCTTGGATTTGGAGAGAAACTTTTGGGAGAGAAAAAGGCAAGGAAGCAACGGAAGTGCAAAATACTTGATCCAATTCATTGAAGACGGAAGTTTGTTTGAATTTGGGAATTATAATGTTTTCTTGTTCTTCTAATACTCTTGCTACGAATATTTTATCCATTATGGAATAATCTTTCTTTGAGTTATTGACAGATGTTGTGATTTGACTATCATTTTGGGTTTTACTCTATGTTAACTGTCCGAATTCATTGACTGAGTTATTAATTGAATTGTAATGCTTATTATGGTTTTACTTTAATCGAAAGAGAAGTTTACTGCTATTCGCATTGTGCCATATTGTTGGGTTGATTTTACGCTCTTGTAGGTATTCAAAAGAGCTTAGAGAGTTATCAATTAACCCAATTTAGTAGAATAATCGGGAGGTGTTCTTGGAAAGATCATTCATTCACTATTTTTGTGCATATGTTCACAGGACCTGTTATTAGGTTGATCAAAGGAATCTCATTCATTCGGAAGAAGATTTTGAATCCTTAAAGTTGCCTAATCATCTGTTGAAATTGAAGGAGTTAATAGAAGTTAAGAATGAACCTAACCCAGAGTTACCCGGAACAGTAGTTGATCACATATCTTGTCACAACCCTTACTTCTCACCCTGATATTCCATCGTTGCTACCAGTCATTAAAGTGTCATTAGTTTCTTACAATTGATAATCTTAGTATTATTTGCAGTCGATAATAACATAAATCAAAGGTTTATTATCCTGGATAGTGTTGAGCTGAAGATTTATTAGAACATTATTTAAACTAATCCTTATGGAGATGATTTAATACTATACTATCTTTGACTTGCGAGCTTAAGTTTTATACACCGGTTTTGCGCTCGTCAATTATGAGTTATTAACTAACTAAGAGTAAAAGCTAAGATTCTCAATTGTGAATGAATAATGGAAATTTAGTAACTATGTAGCAACTATTGAATATCAAGGAGAGAAACAAGAGCTTTGACAAGATATGTGATCAACTATTACTATGGGCAACTCTATGTTACTCTTAACTTCTATTGACTCTCTCGATTTCAACAGATGATTAGGCTATCTTAAGGATTCAAATTCTTCTTCCAAATGAATTAGAGTTTGCTAAACAACCTAATGATATATGCTGTGAATATATGCAAAAATATGTTCAATGAATGGTCTTACGAATAACGTCTCTCGATAACTCTTCTAACTTGGGTCAATTGATAACTTTATAAGCTTTTTCAATTAGCTATGAGAGTTGTGAAATCAACCTAAACAAGATAACACAATACGAATTGCATCAACACTTCTTTTTCGATTAAAGTAAAACCATAATTAACTTTGCAATTCAATTAGTAACTCATTCAACGAATTCAAGCAACTAACATAAAACAAGCCCAGAACAATAGTCAAATCACAATATTCATCAATAACCCTAAGAAAGATTACTCCATAGTGGAGAAGTTGTTCATCACAAGAGTACTAAGAGAACAAGAAAATATTACAATCCCCAAAATCAAACAAACCTCCGTAATGAATGAATTGGATGAAGTATTCAAAGTCTATGTTGTTTCCTTACCTTCTTCTTTCCAAAAATTACTCCAACATCCGAGATACCTTGTTTTGGGACGAGCTAGGATTCATATAGGTCAAAAGGCTGGCTCCAAAATGACAGAAATAGGCCTGGGTCGAATTCCCAGATACTAACGTGCGCGGCCGTGCACTTGGGAATATGATCGCTCTCATGGCCGTGCACCTCTAGCAGACTTCTGTAGCACTTGCGTGCTCAAGTGGGCATTGGGGGTCGCTCGTGCGCAGCCGCGCACGAGAATTTCTTCTTGCTCAACTTGTTCCTCCCACTTAGTACATTATTCGTCCATTGATCCCCTATGCGTCACCTGCACTGAAAGAACAACATATTAGACCCAAATTAGACCAAATCTCTATCGAATCAACCGAATCCAAGACACAAAGTGGGCATAAATATTAAGTACCTTTAAACTCATCAGTAGACACAATGAAACAAAACATTCTCCTAACTTTTTTTATTGTTTTGCTTTGGTCCTATGGGAAAACCACCCAAGAGAAACAAAACATATTTCTTTTTTATATTTGTGATACACATCACGTTCCCCTTAACAAATACTTCCACCAACAAGGTTGTAGTGGAGTGGTAAGTACTTCTTCACTTTTAACTGAATGCCTCCGATTCAAACTCTGAGTATAGAATCGTCGTTATTAGGAAGCGCTTACCCTCCCGATTTTAATTGGGTTTCAATACCGGTACTTGGCACCTGGTAGGAAACCAAATTAAAAAAAATACTTCCTCCGCCCCAAATTATGTGATGCAGTTTGAATTTTTAGAGTTAAACTTCTTAATTCTGATTGTGAATTTTTATTTTTTAAAATAAATTTTTATATTTGAAAACTACATAAAAACACTATAAGTTACAATAATTAATAATTCAAAATATTTAAAAGTATATAAAAGAATTCGATCAAAAAAAAACTTATTTGACTCTCGAAGTCCAAACTGCATCATACAAATTTGGAAAAGAGAATAATACTTTTGAATGCGTGAAAATTTCAAACTTGGTTTAAACGTAAATCTCTCTCATGAACTTGCTATATATGTAGAATTGCTTCTCCGTTAGCTAGTCTTTTCACGACTGATTGGCTAAATAAGTAAAGATCACATTGCTCACTAACATTATTTTTTTACCCTACTTATAAAAATTATTATGCTTTCTTCTATGACTTTATATTATCCAAACGTTCACATATATGTTAAAGTTAGGCAAATGTGTATTTATAAAAGATATATCTTTATAATTTTCAGAATAACTGATGGTCGGGTGCTATGTTCCAGAAACAACTAGCATGGTAAGAATATTTTATCATCGGTGTCTAAATTATTTTGTTGCGATTTAGACGAATGGTGAATCAATTTCAAACTTAACATATTTATAATTTAACTTTCAACTATAGCTTGATGTGTGTATTAACCAAAAATCTTGATGAGACACCCATTCCACAATTAGCCTTACTAAGTGTCAAGTTGAGTGACTTCCTATATTACTAAAGAACTTGATTTTTTGTCTTACTTCTTACACATAAATGAAATAAACAATAAAGTAAGAAAAACAATTTTTATGTGGAAAATCACCTGGCTCAAAGGTGCAAAAACCATAACCTACCACGTAGGATTTTAACTTCAACTTCACTAGAATAACTGAGCCAAATGTAATGATTACAACACTTGTAAACCAATACTCTCACAGTTCTCCTACTTCTACTTGTTGTATGAATTACAAGTTACTCTAACTTGCACACTCAGACAATACTCCAATTAACATTGTTTGAATAACATCTTGATTACAACCCAATCTCCTAATACAGATAAACTAAACTGACACAAGAAGGAATGACTTTCAAAACACACTAATGAGAGACTTGAGTGTTGAACTGAAAATGCTATGATACGTTCTTCAATCGATGTTCAAAAAGATAGTCTTCACAGTCCATAGGCGAAGTATTTAACTTCCCAATGCTTCGAGATCTTTAGGAGTCCTACACATAGTCAAACCCTCGTTTGCTTGTAACACTTGATGTTCTGTGGACTCAACGAATCGTGTGACTCATATCAAATGGATATACAATCAGATATTCTTCGGTAACAATCCTTATCGCATCAAGAGTCCTTCCCAGCAATATCGGACTGCAGTAACTTTGTATAAAAGTTACTGCCCTGTGAGAACCTTCAACAACTACTTTGAGAACATGGTTCTTAGCACACGTTCATTACACACAATTGTTAATCATCAACACTCAATTTTCAACAAATTCTCCCATTTTGATGATGACAAGATTTGTGCTCAAGAACCTGATGATAGCATTTGTAAGCAGACACAACATCACATTTGAGAACAATAGCAGAGATGAAACTTTGAACAGTCAAGCGGAACAACAATAGACTTTGAACAAATAAATCCCCCCCCCCCCCCCC
>MCJB01049901.1:34776-58550 GCA_002018475.1 Nicotiana obtusifolia
CCCCCCCCCCCCTCCCTTCCCTCTATGTTCCCCCTTTTAGCATCATCGGGAAAAGAAATCAAAACAACTGTAAGACAATCTCAGCAATCAGTCAATACAAGATTCATGGCCATTAAGACTATACACAAGCACAAGAAAATCAAAGCAGATGAACAATGCTAATGATATAAACTATGTGAGAAGCAGGTAATAAACATAAGAGAATGCATTAAGTAGTGCCAAATTAAGCGTAGGGCCTTGATCAAAAAACATCAAAACAAAAAAAAACTAGAGCTTCATGCATACTAATCAAAACTAGACATGGGAAACAAAAGACAAGGCACCACTGAGCTACTATAAACAGACACATGACAAGGGGTAAAGGACCAAGATCAAGGGTGAGAGGTGGAGGGGGTCAAGGCCTTCACAAGAGTAGAAATTTGTTATGCATGAGCCTCTCTCTCTTTTCTCAACTTTTCCCTAAGCTGTTTGGTTTCCTTCCGCAGTTCATCATTGCCCTTCCTAAGCTTAGCATTTTCTTCCAAAGCCAACACCAACCTTTTAGAGAGTTCGGCACCCATGCTGCTCCTAGGTAGAACAGCAGTACCAATTGGACCTCTAGCCTTGATCTCACAATAGCCACACTGCCTAAGTATGAATGTATCTAGAACATCATTGTGATTGCCAAACTTCAGCTCATGCAAGGAGATATTGAGCCTGTCAAACAGCTCAGTCAATATGACGCCATATGGCATACCATGCTTGGGCTTAGAGGTGTCTGCAGCCCTTGCCACGTGCTAGATCATCATACTAGGAAGGTTGATGGCCCTGTTTCTGTCCAACAGCTCCATCACTACCATGTCAAGCAAGGTGGCCTCAAACCTCCTCTTAGACCTTTACAGAATGCAGGATTTCACAAAATGGAACAACAACCTGTGAAAAGGTGTCATGTCAATCTATACACCTTTTGAGGAGCATCTAATTCGAACTTCTGGAAAACATTCTGGTAACCACAATACCTGTGTCCACATCATTGTCAATTGTTGGCCATTTTTTCTTCAAATAGTTCTCAAATCCCAGGGAGGGGATGATCAGCAGCATCCTAAGTTCTTCAGTATCAAACTCCAAACTCAATATCTCTCACAGAACTATTCACTACGTTGCTATCAAACTGAAAGTTGGCATAGAACTCAACCACTATAGGTACGCACACCGTGGGGAAAGGCTTTGATAAACATGTGTGTCCATCCCTACAAGTCAAGCTTTTCTACCAACTATGCCATACCCTTTTCATCAGTGTTAACAATTATCTTCCCATTCACGACTTTTCTATTTTTGAACTCTGTCAGCCTGTCAACTACCTCTGACTCAATCCTTTTCTTTTTCCCCTTGATATTCTTCTGATTGGAGGCAGTTGCTTTGGTGGGTCTGACAGCAGTCTTCTTCACTAAGGGTTTCTTACCCTTAAGGGAAGAACCAGGTTCATCATCCTCATCCAACTCAACAACAGCTTCAGCAGCAGTATCTGGCTTTTTTGTCCTCTTGGCACTCCTAGCCTCTTCGATCATTTGTGCATCAACAGCTTTTCTCTTGCTCCAGGTGAGAGGAGTCCTAGTAGAAGGAACCACTTCTTTTCTTGCCTGTGAAGTTGTTCTTGTGGGTTTTGCGGGGTTTTCTTTTTCTTCTTTCCCACTTCAGACAGTGGCAAATCATCTTCATCACTTTCAACCTCCTTATCTTCTAGGAAATGAGTTAATAAAGGCCTGGGTTCCTCTGACCCTTCCTCCTCATTAACTTCTTCCAAAAGGGCCATGACTGTGTTTCTAACAGTCATAGAGCCTTCAGATTCCTCACTTGTATGTTCTTCATCGCTTTTTGATTCAGAACCCTCACCTTTACTTCCTTTTTCATTGCCTCCTACTCCCTCATTACCCTCACTCACAAAGTCATCTACTCTCTTACTTCCTTTTTCTTCTTCTAAATTTCCCACTTGTTCACTTTGTTGTTCTTCTATTTCAGCTTCATTACCCTTTTCTGATTCAGCCTCATCCTTACTTTTCTTTACCTCAGAAAGTGTTCTTGCTCTTGTACTTCTTCTGCCTCCTTATTTGGTTCCTCGTAATCAGTTAAACTATAAGAACTTCCATCGGAACCTTCATTATCCCATGTTTCTTTCTCACCTTTCCCCTCAATCAAAGACAAGTCAGCAACTATTTCTAAGTTCTCATGTTGAGCTACTACCTCCTTTTCTACTGCAGTATTTTCTACATGTGGGGTGTCCCTCAGAGGTTCAACAATATCTGATAGGACACCTCAATGGCAGATGCCAGAACATCAAGTTTTGATGGAAGAGGTTTCACCTAAGTATCCTTGTCGATTGCAGGTTCCCCCTAAGTAGTAGCCCCCTTTACTTTTGGTTCTGCCTTAGCACTAACACGATAAACTAATTTTTCACCTTTTACTGATTTTCTTGAATTAGCCTTGACCTTTGTGGGTTTGGAGGTGATCTATGGGATAGTTACAGTTGCTTGGGAGATTGGTTTTAGAGATGGAGGTATAGAGAAGGCAGAAGCTAGAAGTGGAACAGTGGCAGTGAGTGGTGGTCCAGGATAGAAGAGGGTAGAGGCTGAGAGATAGCAGGTGATGGTTCAGAACTGACAGTCGATTTTGCACTTTTCTTTGGCTTAGGCTTTTCAATTTTGGATTTGGACCTAGTTTTTGAAGATGATTTTGTCTTTGAAGGAGTTTGGCTAGGCTTAGTCGTGGTGGAGAGAGTACGAGATAATTTTCTTTGGCTCTTGCTTAGGGTTGAAAAGAAATAGTGAATTTGGGAGATGTACTAAGAGATGATTTTAAAGGGAGTAGTCTTGATTTGACTTAAGGAGAGAGAGTGACTAATTTGAGTTCTAACGGGACTCTAATTACGATTACATTTGACGAACGGACTTTTAGAATTAATAGGAATCTAATTTCAACAGAATTCCCTCTTAATCCTTGACTTTGATAACGAATGGAATTGATGCCAACTTGATTAAGGAAGTCTGAAAGCAGCAGTAATTTCCCTTATTAAGTTTTTAATGACTTTAGACAAGATGGCACATACCCGAGTTAGAGAACCAACTCCTTAGTCGTTTCTGCAGTAAAGCTTCAGACACAATTAGTCAATCTCATAAGACACAATCATCAGTTAGACTTTCAAGGCATGTATGTATACTTAAAGCAAGTATGAGACTGAATCAAGTATTTGATACCACAACTATCTATAGCTATTGATTAGTTTCCTAACCAATCAATGGGGTTCAACCTAGCAGGAGAAAACCTAGTTCTAGTCTGTTTCTTTCAAAGTGGTCCCTGCTCAGTGCTCTAGTAAATATATCAGCAATGTGATCTTCAATTTTACAGAAATTTATTGAGATATTTCTCTTTTCTCCATTATCTTTGAGAAAGTGATGTTTGATATCAATGTGCTTATTCTCTTATGCTGGCATAGATTTTTAACAAGATTTATGGCACTGGTGTTGTCACAAAAAATAAGAACACAATCAACAAAAATACTATAGTCCCTGATTTGTTGTCTTATCCATAGCAATTGAGCACAACAAGATGTTGCGGCTACATATTCTGCTTCAACTATAGATAGGTCACTGAGTTCTGTTTCTTTGTTCCCAAAGATACTAGGAAAGAACCAAGGAAATGACCTATTCCTGAAGTGCTTTTCTTGTCTACATGAAAACCTGCATATTCAACATTAGCATAACCAACTAAGTTAAAGTCGTATCCTCTTATATACCGCATACACAAATCATGAGTTCCTTTAAGATATCTGAGTATTCTTTTGACTGCATTTAGGTGAGACTCCTAAGGATTTTCCTGAAATCTTGTACTTAGGACCACACTGAACACGATATCAGGTCTGCTTGCAGTGAGATACAACAATGAACCAATCATTCCTCTGTACAACTTTTGTTCCATATTTTTCCCTTCTTCATCTAGATCAAGCTTTGTTGCGATGGAAATAGGAGTATTAATTGACTTTGAAGAATCCAAGTTGAATTTCTTCAAGAGTTCTTCGATGTTTTTTGCTAATGAATCATGGTTCCACTAAATGTATGCTCGATCTGTAATCCAAAAAGGAAATTCAACTCATCCATCATGCTTATTTCAAATTCATTCCCTATTATTTCAGTAAATCTTTTACACAGTGTTTCATTAGTGGCCCCAAAAATAATATCATCGCATACACCTGCACAATCATAAGATTATTTCCTTTGATCTTCAAAAATAGTATGGTGTCCACGTTTTCCCTTAGAAAGTAATTGGTTAAGAAAAATTTTGAGAGCCTCTCATACCAAGCTCATGGAGCTTGTTTCAGTCCATATAAGGCCTTGTCCAATTTGAAAACATGATCAGGGAATTCTTCACTTTTAAAGCCAGGGGCTGTTTAACAAACACTTCCTTCTTCAAGTAACCATTTAGAAATGCACTCTTTACATTCATCTGATGTATAGTAAATTCCATATACGCAGTAAAGGCTATCAACATTCTGATGGCTTCCCTTCTGGCTAATTGGCAAATGTTTCATCATATTTAATTCCTTTTTCCTGATTGTATCCCTAAACTATCGGTCTGGCCTTGTTCCTTATGATATTTTCTTGCTCATCTAACATGTTCCTGAACATCCATCTGGTACCTATAACAGTTCTATTTTTGGGTCTTTGCACCAAATGCTAAACCTTGCTCCTTTCAAATTGATTTAGCTCCTCTTGCATGGACATTATCTAATCTAGATCCTTTAGGGCTTCCTTTATGTTTTTAGGCTCAATCCGAGAGAGAAATTCAGTAAGTGCACACAAGTTTCTCAAGGATGATCTTGTTGGTATTCCTGCATTTGGACCAGAAATGATATTTTGAAGGGGATGAGAACTTTTTTGTTTCCATGGCCTAACTTGTAGACTCTAAGATGGTTTAGCAGAGGAGTGGCCAAAAGAACCAGTGTCAGTGGATGCAGCTTTGCCTGTCTGAGTATCTACCAATGTTGTTCCCCCTTCTTCCTGTTCTTCTAGATCACTTTCATCACCATCTGGATTACAGGATGCTCCTTCAGGCTGTTGTTCAGATTCTCCAGAAGTCATTTCCTCAGTGAGCCCTACATCATATTCTTTATCTTGCAAACCTTTCTCAGCTATGTTGTTAGATTCATCAAAGATAACATGAACATTTTCTTCCATACACATAGTTCTTTTATTAAACACTTTATATGCTTTGCTATGTAGTGAATATCCCAAGAATACTCCCTCATCACTTTTGTCATCAAATTTACCTAGAGCTTTTTTGACATTGTTACCCATAGAACATTTACAACTAAAAGCTCTTAGGTGAGTGATGTTGGGTTTTCCTCCTCGAAGTAACTCATAGGGAGTTTTCTCAAGAATGAGTCTGACCTGCACTTATTTAACAATTAACAGGCGGTATTCACTGCATCAGCCCAGAACCTTTTGGGTAGTCCACTAGCAATTAGCATGGTCCTACCCATATCTTCTAGAGATCTGTTCTTTCTTTCCACAACACCATGTTGTTGTGGAGACCTGGGTGTAGAGAAGTTATGTTCAATTCCATGAATGCTACAGAATTCAAGGAATTTAGAATTTTCAAACTCATTTCCATTATTTGTTCTTATACATGACACAATACTTCCTAGTTTCTGTTGAATTATTCTGACAAACACACAAAATGCATCAAAGGTTTCATCCTTAGATGCTAGAAACAAGGTTCATGTGTACCTAGAGAAGTCATCAACAATCACAAATATATACTTCTTTCCTTCCCTGCTCTTTATCCTCATGGTTCCACATAGGTCCATGTGGAGAAGTTCAAGGGGTTTGGAGTTACTAACAACTTTCTTAGATTTAAAAGATGACCTTACATGTTCACCTCTAACACATGCATCACAAACTTTATCAAATGCAAACTCAACTTTTGGTAACCCAAGGATCGTGTCCTTTGCTGGCAGCTTATTGAGTTGAGACGGACTAGCATGACCCGGTCTTATATGCCACAGTAGTGGATCATCTTCCACTAAATTTAAAAGTGCATGCTCACTCTGAGGAAGAGACAATATATATCTTATAAACATTGTTCTGTCTTTTTCCTTTCAGAACAATTTCATTAGTATCCAGCTTAGTGACAGTATAAATTATTGAGTTGAACTTTACCTCATTACCTTTATCACACATTTGAGAGATACTGAGGAGATTATGCTTGAGTCCAAATACATAGTATACATCTTCTATAGCATGAGAAAGTGATTTACCAACTTTATCAATACATGTTATTTGTCCCTTCTTCCTATATTCAAAGGACACACTCCCCCCTTAGAAGGCTGTCAATGAGAGGAAATTTTTCTTTCACCAGTCATATGTCCTGCGCAACCACTATCTAGATACCAATTTTGATTGCTTCCTCACTTTAGCCTACAACAATAATCATAGATTAGTTTTTAGAACTCAGACTAGCTTGGGACCCTTTTTGTTGAAAAGGGGATGAATCAAATCCCTTTTTGCCCAGAAGGGCAAAGCATTGAATGTCTTTTTCTTATTGATCTTAATCCACTTAGCTTGAACAAGGGGAGTGATTGTGGGTTTTCCTTCTATTGCCACATGTTTAAGTAACCAAAAACTATTTTTGAACTAAGCATGAATTAAAGCAGGGCAATTGTCTCTGAAGTGTCCCGCCTTTCCACAGTGAGTGCACATCTTATTATCAGAAATTCCGACATACTTATGATCAAATCTAGGTGCACGTTTCTTATAGTCAATTCTGATTTATTAGTGCTGCAATTTTCATTTAGCCAATTTAATGCATCAGAGGACATATGCCACTTGCTTAGTCTAGACATTTCATACTTATACTTCTCAAGGTTCTCTTGTAGTACTTTATTCGTACACTCAGCAGCATACAGACTATCCTTGAGCTCTTTCAGTTCCTTTTCAAAATTGTTTTGCAGATCACTTATTATTCCCTTTCCATTGGCAGGAGCTTGCTGCTCATTAAGAGAATTGAGTTCAAGGACTTGGTTCTTAATATCTTTAACCTGTCTTTCAAGATCAGCTTTATTAGATTTAAGATTTTTGAAATCAAGTTTGACACATGAAAGGTTGCTCACTAATTGATCATTTCCAGCACTTAACGTATCCATTTCACTCATCATGGGTACTATTATGGCCATTAGCTATTTCTAGACATAGCATGGATGTTTTCTCAGCCTCTAAGTCGCTCATGGCCATCATCCCTATCACTCCTTCTTATGTCTTGCTTTCTTCAATTGCCATGAGGGCAAACTCAATGTTTTCATTTCCATAATAATCTTACAGAGTCCTCCATATATCATGCGCAGAGATGCAGGAGGACACCTTGTAGAGAACATTCCTTGGCAGACTCCTATAGAGAAGATCCTTTTCTTAAGCATTTTTCTAAATTATCTGATGATCCTCAGCATAATATTCCTCCTCTCTTTTAATGCTCTTATTTCCATAGTTATCCACTTTAGTAGGTGTAATTTTCACGTGATTAACAATTATCCATAGCTCAAAACAAGTATCCTGAAGGAACACTTCCATATGCATCTTCCATTCATCATAGTGGTGTCCATCAAAAGGAGGGGTCTTCCAATATGCATTCCTAGTTGTACAGGAGGCTCAGCCTCAACAACCTCATGTGAATCAATCACAGCATAAAGATTGATGGCCTTGTCTTCTTTCTTCTCCTCTTTGTCACTTCCACTATCTTCATATGCTATTAGGAAAGCTTGTTTCATGGCCATAGTGATTTCAGCTCTTTCTTTCTTCCAGTCAATTTTCCGCATTAACAGAAATACTACAGCTGTATGAATTACAAGTTACTCTAACTTGCACACTCAGACAATACTCCAACTAACATGGTTTGAATAACATCTTGATCACAACAAAATCTCTTAATACACATGAACTAAACTGACACAAGAAGGAATGACTTTCAAAACACACTAATGAGAGACTTGAGTGTTGAACTAAAAATGCTATGCTACATTCTTCAGTCGATGTGCAAAAGTATTTAACTTCCTAATACTTCGAGATCTTTGGGAGTTTACATGTAGTCAAACTCTCTCTGATGACCCGATAGGTCATCTTCAAACATAACATTTAATTCAATATTCCGAGACCTTGAATAGCATCATTCAGCATTCCTCGACTTGCATGCGCAGTCCATATATTTTTCCAGAAAGCTTTTATGTGAAAAATTAATAAGAATATGAAACAGTGCTTCAAAACTCATTTAAGCTGACTTCGGTCAACTTTTTGAGCAAACGGACCTGGATCAGTGTTCAAACGGTCTCGGTGGGTTCGTATCATGATTTAGGACTTGGGCGTATGCCTGGAATCAAATTCGAAAGTCCCTAGCTCGAATTATCGCTATTTGACGAAAACTAGAAACTTAAAGGTTAAAGATTTTCAAAGTTTGACCGTAGATTTGACTTTGTCGATATCGGACTCAGATTGAGATTCCAAGAGTTGGAATAGCTCCGTTTTGTCATTTGTGACGTACCTGTAAAATTTGAGCTGATTCCGGATTGATTTGATACGTTGCGGCGCGAGTTATAGAATTGTGAATTTCAAAAAATCATAAGTCCGAATCGAGGTACGACTTATAGTCTCGACGTTGTTTGACGTGATTTGAGACCTTGTGTAGGTCCACGTTATGCTACGGGACTAGCTGGTATAATTGGACGTGATCCCAAGTGGCTCGGGTGAGTTTCGAACGAGGTTCGGACCATTTTTGTAAAAATTTGCAAGTCAGATTCTGGTGCTTCGCACCTGCGACTTTTGGAGTGCAGGTGCGGCGCCGCTTCTGCGCAATATGTGTCGCTTCTGCGACCTTGACGCCAGGGAAGAAGCTTTGCTTGCGGTTCAAGGACCGCAAATGCGGAACTTCTCGCTTTTGCGGCTTCATTAGCGCTTCTGCGCTGTCGCAAATGTGACTGGAATATCCCCAGATGCGGATTTTGACCAGGAAAGCTGGCTTCGCAAATGCGAGATTTTTCTCGCAAATGCGAGCTCGCAGATGCAAAAAAAAAAATGTCCGCAGATGCGAAAATGCTAGACGGAATTCTTAAAATCGGAAGTTTGCCATTTTTACTCATTTTTGAGTTTTAAGTCTCAGATTTGGGCGATTTCAAAGGGATTTTTCACAGTTCGAACTAGGTAAGTGTTCCTTATCCTATATTGATTATATTTCATGATTTAATAGTTATTTCCATCATGAATCCGTGAATTTAATTGAAGAAAATCATATTTTTGTAAAATCTTCCAAAAATATAAAATGAAGATTTTAAAGTCAATACAATGTCGGAATTCGATAATTTTTGTATGGTTGAACTCGTATCGAAATGGGTTTTTGGATTCCGTAATTTTTTTATTGGGTTCCGAAAAGTGGGCCCCACGTTGACTTTTGGTTGACTTCTTTCGCAAATGACTTAAATTAAGTCTCTTTCCAATTGTGGATAATTTCTAAAGCTCAAATTGAATTACTGGTAAATAAATTGCTAGGTTTGATTTGTTTGGAGACTAATTCGAAAGGAAAAGGGCGTGGTCGAGTGATCACTTAAATTGCGAAGCAAGGTAAGTGTTGTGGTTAACCTTAACTTGAGGGAATATAACCCTTGAACTATGTGTTATGTGAACTTTGTGTGTAGCTATGTATAGACGAGGTGACGAGTGTCTATACGTTGTCAAATTGCTTGTTTCCATGTTTTTACGTATTTCACTAATTGCCTTATTTCATGTACTAATTGTTATATTAATTGATTCTCTTATTTTCATTGCCTATTATTATGACTTGATTTCATGCCTTATTTGCTACCTGCTTATTTGACTTTTCCGTCATAGTTGCTACTTGACAATTAGCATTTCATATATTAAATTGCCTATATCATCCCTGATTCTACTCTTATTTGTTACTTGTCCCTATTTGTTTCTTACATAATTTATAATTATTGTATACCTTATTGCCTAATAGTTTCATATTAATTTTGGCATTTATTGAAGTAGTCTTACGTATAAGTGTTGTTAATTTATATTGTTGGATCAAATTGAATGCCGCAACAAAATTTATTTGAAAGATTATATTGTGGGATCTGGTTGCACGCTGCAACAGAATTTATTTAAAGTTTATATTGATGGATCGGGTTGCACGCTGCAACGGAATTTAACTGATGGATTATATTATGGGAACAAGTTGCACGCCGCAACAGAATGATAAACGAAATAATTGATTGTGACTGCCGAATATGCCTCGATTGTTGATATGACTTACCTGTCTTACCTCTATTCCTGTTATTATTATTATTGTGTACAGATTAATGTAAGCGACCTGCCTTAGCCTCCTCACTAATTCGTCGAGATTAGGCTCGGCACTTACACAGTACATGGGCTCGGTTGTACACATACTACACTCTGCATTTCTTGTGCAGATATCAGAGTTGGTCCCAGCGGCATACCGTGACTTTCTCGGATTCAGCAACCAGAGGAGACTTGAGGTATAGCTGCATAGTGTTCGCAGCTTTGAATTCCCCTTCCACTTTATCTTAGTTGTGTGCTTTCTTCCAGACAGCTTTATTTTTATTCAGACCCTTATTTGTATTATTCTAGAAGCTCGTGCCCCTATGACACCAATTCTAGGATTGTATTTAGACATTGTTAATATTTTGGTTTATTCACTTTAATTCGGACTTTATTCCAGTTATTTGGTTTCTTTACTATTAATTAAAAATGAATTGTTAAGAATGGCTAAAATTGTTCTAACTTTGGCTTACCTTGCAAGTAAAGTTTTAGGCGCCATCATGGTCCCGAAGGTGGAAATTTTGGGTCTTAGTAGAGTTTGAAGGATCGGTACGAAGATGTCTGTACTTATCTCTCAGAGGCTATGGAGTTTAGAAAAAATTTCACTTCTCCTCTTCTCTATCGTGCGATTTTATGCTATCATTGATGATTGAACTCTTCTATTCCTATTCTCTCGCAGATGGCGATAACACGCACTACACCTACAATCGGACATGAGCCGAAGCCCCCAGTGATAGCTGGGACCAGGGGCAGAGGTTGAGGTCGCGCTAAAGGCAGAGCTCAGCCTCGAGCTCGAGCAGCAGCACCAGATTTGGAACCTCCGATGGACTTTGAAGAGGAGGTTCTAGCTCAGACTGTACCTGTTGGACCAATTCAGGTCCCTTGAAGGATTCATAGCTACTCCACTACTTCAGGACGCTCTAATCTGTTTGGTGAGCCTAATGGAGGGTGTGACCCAGAATGGTACATTTCCAGTGGCACCAGCCTTTTCACAGGCTGGGGGAGGAGCACAAAGTCCCATTACTCCCGCTCCGGAGCAGATAGCTCCCAAGAATTAGGCTCCAACGGTTCCACCAGTTGGGGTAGTTCAGCCGGTTGTTGCGGCACAGGATGGTGATAGGCCCGCCATGTCTTCTGAGGCGCTATTGATATTGGAGAAGTTTGCTAAGCTCTTTCCAGTTCACTTTAGTGGTACACCTTCTGAGGACCCACAGGATTTTCTTGACTGCTACCATGAAGTGCTGCGGAACATAGGAATAGGTGAAAGCAACGGGGTCGACTTTGCTGTGTTTTAGATGATTGGTTCCGCCAAAAGGTGGTGGAGAGATTACATATTTACTAAACCAGTTGATTCGTCTACACTAACCTGGGAGTAGTTCTCAAAGCTATTTTTAGAGACGTTTTTCCTATTATAGTGAGAAAGGATTACTGCTGGCAGTTTGAGCGTCTCCAGCAAGGTAGTATGACTGTTACCTATTACGAGACTCGATTTGTGGACTGAGCACATCATGCCATCGTTTTGCTTCCTACGAAAAAGGAGAGAGTGAAGAGATTCATCGATGGACTCACTTATACTATCAAGCTTCAGATGGCCAAGGAGACAAGGAGTGATATTTCCTTCCAGACAGCCATGAATATTGCTAGGCGGATCGAGTTAGTTCATGCTCAAGAGAGAGGGCCAGTGTCAGATAAGAGGCCCCATATTCCAGTAATTTTAGAAGTGTCTCATCTGGAGGTAGGGGTACTTATGGTAGGGGTCATCCTTTGAGGACATTTTATTCAGCACATTAGGCATCTCACGATGCTTTAGGGAGTTAGGGTCTTTATATGCCTTACTCTGGGCCGCCAGCATTTAGTGCATATTCAGCTCCAATCAGTGCACCATCACTCCAGAGTCACTATAGCGGTTATCTGGCCCGTTCGGGTCATCTTTAGCTTCAGCAGCCATAGCAGCAGGATAGGTGCTATGAGTGTGGGAACATTGTTCATATCAGGAGGCATTGCCCTAGGTTGTTGAGCAGCAGATCCCAGTAAGATTCTCTTGCCATCATACCAACACCAGTTGCTCCACCGCTTGCCCAGCCAGCTTGGAGCAAGGGTCGGGTAGCCAGAGGTGGAGGTCAGACTGTTAGAGGTGGAGGCCAACTAGCTAGGTCCTGTCCTAGAGATATAGTTCAGAATGGTAGGGCCCAGTCCCGATTTTATGCTTTTCCGGCTAGGCCTGGAGCCGAGTCATCCGATCCCGTAATCACAGGTATTGTTCTAGTTTGCCATAGGGATGCTTTAGTTTTATTTGATCCAGGATCTACTTATTCCTATGTGTCCTCCTACTTTGCTTCATATTTGGTTGTGCCTCGTGATTCTTTGAGTGCTTCTGTGCACGTGTCAACGCCTGTGGGGGATTCTACCATTGTAGATCATGTCTATCGTTCGTGCTTCTTACTATTGGGAGACTTGAGACTAGCGTGGATCTTCTACTTCTCGATATGGTAGATTTTGATGTCATCTTGGGTATGGATTGGTTTTCATCTTATCATGCTATATTGGATTGTCATGCCAAGACGGTGACCTTAGCCATGTCGGGGTTGCCTCGATTAGAGTGGAAAGGGACTCCTGGTCGTTCTACCAGCATGGTTATCTCTTATATGAAGGCTCGACGTATGGTCGAGAAGAGTTGTCAAGCTTATTTGGCTTATATTCGTGATCCCAGTGCGGATGTTCTTTCCATGGATTCAGTCCTAGTTGTTTGTGAGTTTCCAGAGGTATTTCCTACAGATCTATCGGGGATGTCACCGACAGAGATATTGACTTCTGTATTGATTTGGCTCCGGGCACTCGGCCTATTCCTATTCCACCGTACCGTATGGCCCCGCCAGAGTTGAAAGAATTGAAGGAGCAGTTACAAGACTTGCTTGATCAGCGATTTATTAGACCTAGTATCTCACCTTGTGGTGCACCGGTGTTGTTTGTGGAAAATAAAGACGGTTCAATGAGGATGTGTATAGATTATCGGCAGTTGAACAAGGCTACTATCAAGAACAAGTATCCATTGCCAAGAATTGATGAATTATTCGATTAGCTTCAGGGTGCCAAGGTGTTTTCAAAGATTGATTTGAGATCTGGTTACCATCAGTTGAAGATTAGGGCATCTGATGTCCCTGAGACAGCTTTTTGGACTCGGTATGGGCATTACGAATTCCTAGTGATTTCATTTGGGCTGACAAAATCCCCAGCAGCATTTATGGATTTGATGAACCGGGTGTTCAAGACCTATTTGGATTCTTTTGTGGTTGTATTCATTGATGATATCTTGATTTACTCCAGCAGTCGAGAGGAGCACGAGCAGCATCTTTGGATTATGCTTTAGACTTTGAAGAGTAATCAGTTATATGCTAAATTTTCAAAATGCGAATTTTGGTTAGACTCAGTTGCCTTTTGGGGCATGTTGCATCGGTATAAGGCATAAAAGTGGATCCTATGAAGATTGAGGCAGTTCAGAATTGGCCTAGACCTACTTCAGCTACAGAGATCCAGTGTTTCCTGGGTTTGGCAAGTTATTATCGCCGATTTGTGGAGGGGTTTTCATCCATAGCATCCCCATTGACAAACTTGACCCAGAAGGGTGCCCCATTCAGATGGTCATACGAGTGTGAGTTGAGCTTTCAAGAGCTCAAGACTTCTTTGACTACGGCGCCAGTGTTGGTATTGCTCACAGGTTTAGGATTTGATACGGTGTATTATGATGTATCTCGCATAGGGCTTGGTGCAGTATTAATGCAAGTTGAAAGTTCATGAGAAGAATTACCCTATTCATGACTTAGACTTGGCAGCCATTGTTCATGCGCTGAAGATTTGGAGGCATTATCTTTGCGGTGTCTCGTATGAGGTATTCACTCATCATCGTAGTCTACAATATCTGTTCAAACAAAAAGATCTTAATTTGAGGCAGAGAAGATGGTTGGAGCTGTTGAAAGACTATGATATCACCATTTTGTAACACCCTGGAAAGGCCAATATGGTGGCCGATGCTTTGAGTAGAAAGGATGTGAGTATGGAAATTGGGAGGTAGCCAAAAAAGGAAAATAAAAGGGCAGTCAAGCAAGGTTCAAGATAAATTCGAACTTGAATTTTACACACGAGAAAAGTTTCAAAAAGGTCTACCAGCCATGGCACCTTTGTATAGTTTGCTACTAGGGATAGCAGGATCAAATATTTAACATAGTTTAAGAAAATGTCTACATCGATATATAATAATTTTACCAAGCCAGCGGGTGTCATACCACCCCCACCCTAAAGGGTGGATCCGCCACTAGTGCCATGTAATCACACTAACATAACTGTAACGACCCGGCTGGTCGTTTTGAGAGTATTAGCCACGAGCCCCTTTTTATTGCTCCCTCTATTTCATTTTGTAGTTTTGTGACTTGCCGGGGTGCTTGGTGTCGGATTCGGAAGAGTTTCAGAGTGGAATGAGACCCATAGTCCCTAGATTGGAAGTTTAAGTTCTAAGAATTTGTTGTAGGTTAATTTGTGTGAAGACGATTCCAAAATAGAGTTTTGACGTTCCCAATAGCTCTATAGGGTGATTTTGGTCTTAGGAGCGTGTCCGGATGTCGATTTGAAGGTATGTAGGTTATTTCAGCGTTAACTGGCGAAAGTTGAAAAATTGGATGATTATTGGAATGCTTGACCGGAGTGGACTTTTTCATATTGGGGTAGGAATCTAATTTCGTAAGTTAGAGTAGGTCTGTAATGTCAATTGTGACTTGTGTGCAAAATTTGAGGTCAATCGGACTTGATTTGATAGGTTTCGGCGTCTAATGTAGAAGTTAGAAGTTCTAAAGTTCATTAGGCTTGAATCGATGTGCAATTCGTGTTTTTAGCATTGTTTGATGTGATTTTTGAAGGCTCGACTAAGTTCGTACGATGTTTTAGGACTTGTTGATATATTCAAACGGGGTCCGGGGGACTTCGGGTGTGATTCGGATTGAATACGGAACAAATTTTGGACTTGTGAAAATGCTGAAGCTCCTAGTTCTGGTATAATCGCACCTGCGGAGTGATTAGTCGCAGGTGCGGACTCGCATGTGCGAGAAATGGAGCGCAAAAGCGGTTATGGGATGTCCAAGTAGGACTCGCAGGTCGGAACAGTCTCCGCAGAAGCGGCTTCGCTTCTGCAGTGGGAAGATGCACAGGAGCGACTGGGTCGCATGTGAGACATGTTTTGCCGCAGGCACGCACGCATTGGTGCGGCCCTATTCTCGTAGAAGCGGACCCAGGGGACTCAAGTGAAGTCCGCACCTGCGATGGAAATTTCGCAGGTGCGGAGCTGCAATGCGGTTGTGGGTTCGCAGATGCGGATTCACTGGCCAGAAAAGGGGATTTTTCGAGGGTTTGATTTCATAATCCATTTTTGGACCTAGAGAGCTCGGTTTGTGGTGATTTTTCGAGGGTTTTTCAAGGAAGACATTTGGGTAAGGGTTCTTGACTCGTTTTTGATTAATTTTCACTAATCTATCATTAATGTTTTTATTTAATTAAGGATTTGGGTTGAGAAATTGGGGGGAAAAGGTGGAAAAAATACTTAGGCCGAATTTTGAGGTTTTGATCGAGATTTTTGTATCAGATTTGAGTAATTTTGGTATGGGTGAACTCGACATCGAATAGGTGTTCAGATTTATAATTTTGGTCGGGTTTCAAGACGTGGGCCCGGATCGACTTTTTGGGGCGATTTTTCAATAATTTGCTAAATTCGTAGTTTCATTATTTAAATTAGTTTCTTTTATAGTATGTAACTTTTTTGGCTAGATTTGAGCCGATCAGAGTTGGAAAACCAAGGCAAAGGTCTTCTTATTGATTGATTGAGCGAGGCTTGAGGTAAGTGACTTGTCTAACCTTGTGGGGGGGAAATTCCCCTTAGGATTTGGTACTATTATGGTATTTGCAATACGTGAAGGTCGTGTACGCGACATGACGAGTGCGTGCTCGGGCTAAATGTTGAAAATTCAATTTTTGCTAAGTAGTTTTCTTTTTAATTCCTTAACTGAGTTACTCTAGCATGTGTAGTCATTATGTTTAGCCTAATGTAGCATGTCTATGTGTCTTAACTCTTACTTGAAATTTGTGCAACTTTCTAAGTTGAATTACCTGCTTCCTTTGATTTCGTATTTATTCCTTAACTGTAGGATTCCTTGTTGTAATTTCATTGTTCCATTTGTTATGTGTTATTTTCTTTTGTTGAGATAACTGTTTGGTTGTGGCATGAGGTTTCTGCCATGCGGAGTGTTATTGTGGCATAAGGTTTCTACCATGCGGAGTGTTATTGTGGCACGAGGTTTTTGTCGTGCCGTTATTATTGTTTGCACGAGGTTTTTGTCGTGCCGTTGTGCTATATTTTCTTTCGCAACTACGAAGCGGTACCTCTGGAGTGCCCCTGTTGTGTGAGATATTTACTTTTGGGACTACGAGGTGGTACCTCGGGAGTGACCCTGTTTTGTGAGATATTTACTTTTGGACTATGAGGTGGTACCTTGGAAACGCCCTTGTTGTTTACCTCTATTTGATATATTGTTATTGTTTCTTAACCTGTAAGATTCTTGTTGCCTTACGTGTTGTAGTTGTCTTCTTGAATTCCGGGTTGTTATCTTCTATGAATTTTTATTGTTACGCCTCTCTGTCATCTAATTACATTATTATATCTCCTGCCTTGTTTTCCTATTATTCCCAGTAGGGCCCTGACCTGACCTCGTCACTAGGTACATTGTGATGTACTCATACTATGCTTCTATACATGTTTTTGTGCAGATGCAGGTGCATCCTATTAGCCTCGATATTAGTGTGTTGTGTTGCTGCTTTGGAGACTTCAAGGTACACTTGTCCGCGTCTGCAAGCCTCGGAGTCCCCTTTTATCCCGTTCTCTTTTAATTTCTTTACATTTTGATAGGCAGTGATGTATAGGAGCGTTCCACGCTGTATCTAGAGCTTGTGACTTATAATTCACGGGGTTTGGGATTTGTACATGTTGTGCGGCAGTTTTCATTTATGTAGCTGTTGATGTTTGCTATTTAAGTTATTATTTCAATTATTCCGCATATTTGGTCATGACATCTTACGGAGGGAATTCGGGTCGTGACATGTTGGTATCAGAGCTCTAGGTTCAGAGGTGTTATGAGTCGCAAACAGGTTTAGTAGAGTCTCGCGGATCGGTACGGAGACGTCTGTACTTATCTTCGGGAGGCTATGGAACTATTAGGAAAAGCTTCACTTCTTTGATTCCTTATCGTGCGAAATTTTTGACTTCGGATTCTAAATTTCTGTTTTCTATTCTCTCATAGATGGTGAGGACACGTACAACTGGATCAGATGACCAGATACTTGTGCCCCCTGCTAAAGCCGCGAGAGGCCGGGGCCAGGGTAGAGGCCGAGGACGTCCACGTGGTGCATCCAGAGCATCTGCTCGAGCCGCTACAGAGGAGCCACCAGTAGCTCTAGTTGGAGGGCAGGCACCTGAGATGCCTGTTACTGCACCAGCCCTCTAGGAGACTCTCGCCCAGTTTCTGAGCATGTTCAGCACCTTGACTCAGGCAGGATTGATACCACTTGCTCCTACCATATCTCAAGCCGGGGGAGGAGCAAAAACTCCTCCGCCCGTACCCCAGAGCAGCGGGTCCAGGTCGACCAAGTTCCAGAGGTCATACCAATGCAGCTGGTAGCCCCAGGACAACAGTTTCTGAGGAGGAGCAACTCAGGCTCGAGTGGTACAAGAAGTACGAACCTCCTACTTTCAGTGGCTTGGCATCAGAGGATTCCCAAGGTTTTCTTGAGGAGTGCCACCGTATCCTCCGTACTATGGGTGTTGCGGAATCTAGTGGATTTCTTTCTCTACGTTCCAGCTTAGAGGAGCAGCCTATCAATGGTGGCGGGCATACGAGTTGGGTAGTCCGGCCGAGGCAGCTTCACTCACTTAGACTCAGTTATTAGATATGTTCTTGCGGGAGTATGTCCCCCAAAGTCTCAGAGATGCATGGCGCGCAGAGTTTGAGCAGTTGCGCCAGGGTTCCATGACCGTGTTAGAGTATGTAGTCCAATTCAGTGATTTGACTAGGCATGCACCAGCCTTGGTTGCAACTGTTCGAGAGCGGGTTCGTCGATTTATTGAGGGCTCAACCCCAGTATCAGATTTAGCATGGCCCGAGAGTTGGAGATAGACATCACATACCAGCAGGTGGTAGGGATCACTAAGAGATTAGAAGGTATGTTGACTCGGTAGAGAGAGGAGGGGGAGGCCAAGAGGTCTCGAGATTCTAGCACATATAATGGTACTCGTTCACCAGCTGCATCCCGTCAGGGTAAGGGCTATGTGGGTCGCCCTGTTTATTCAGCACTTCCAGATGCCAGCGGTACTTCGCCACTCCTAGGCCCCAAGCTCCCTATTATGCACCGCCATTGTCTAGTGTACCTCCTGCACGGGGTGCTTACAGCGGTCAGTCTAGCCGATCAGGCCCGAGGCAATCACAGTAGCCATGTCCTCCGAGAGCCTGTTTTGAGTGTGGTGACACTCGTCATATAGTGAGGGATTTCCCCAAACTCAAGAGGGGTGCACCTCCACTGACCACTCAGGCACTGCGTGCTCCACCGGGTCCTCACGCTATGGTTACAGCACCAGCTACTACTCTAGCTGCACAGCCAGCTCGAGGTGGAGGTTGGACAAGTAGAGGTCGCTCTAGAGGGGGAGGCCAGGCCAGATACTATGCCCTTCCTGCTAAAACAGAGGTAGTTGTATCTGACTCTGTCATCACAGGTATTCTTATAGTCTGTCAAAGAGATGGATCAGTCTTATTTGACCCAGGCTCCACTTATTCTTATGTGTCATCTTATTTTGCTCCGTATTTGGGTGTATCCCGTAAATCTTTGAGTTCTCCTGTCTATGTGTCTACACCTGTGGGAGATTCTATTGTTGTTGATCATGTGTATCGATCGTGTTTGTTTGTTCTTAGTGGTTTTGAGAGTAGAGCTGATTTATTGTTGCTCAGTATGGTGGATTGCGATGTTATTTTGGGCACGGGCTAGTTGTCGCCCTATCAAGCTATCCTTGATTATCACGCTAAGACGGTGACGTTGGCTATGCCAAGTCTACTGCGGCTAGAGTGGAGAGGTACCTTAGATTATGTTCCTAGCAGGGTTGTCTCATTTCCAAAGGCTCAGCGAATGATTGAGAAGGGGTATGATGCGTATCTAGCATATGTGAGGGATGTTAGTGCTGACACTTCTACCGTCAAGTCAGTTCCAGTAATGAGGGATTATCCAGACGTATTTCCAGCGAATCTTCTGGGCATGCCACCTGACAAAGATATCGACTTTGGTATCGATTTATTACCGGGCACTCAGCCCAATTCTATATCACCCTATCGTATGGCCCCAACAGAGTTGAAAGAATTAAAGGAACAGTTGCAAGAGTTGCTTGATAATGGATTCATTCGACCAAGTGTGTCGCCTTGGGGTTCTCCTGTCTTGTTTGTAAAGAAGAAAGATGGTTCTATGCGAATTTTTATTAATTATAGTCAGTTGAACAAGGTTACAGTGAATAACAAATATCCATTGCCACGTATTGATGATCTATTTTATCAGCTTCAGGGTGCTAGAGTGTTCTCTATGATCGACTTGTATTCAGGCTATTATCCGTTGAAGATTCGATAGCCAGATATCCCGAAGACTGCTTTCAGGTCTCGGTATGGTCATTACGAGTCCCTTGTGATGTCTTTTGGGCTGGCCAATGCCCCAACAGCATTCATGCACTTGATGAACAGTGTAGTTCAACCCTATCATAACTCTTTCGTCATGTTGTTTATTGACGACATTCCGGTGTATTCCCGGAGTTGGGGTGATCATGAGCAGCACCTGAGGATTATGCTTCAGACCTTGAGAGAAAGGATGCTATATGCAAATATTTCGAAGTGTGAATTCTGGCTAGATTCAGTGGCATTTTCGGGTCATTTAGTATCGAGTGAGGGGATCAAGGTAGATCTGAAGAAGATTGAAGCAGTGCAGAGTTGGCCCAATCCATCCTCAGCTACGGAGATTCGGAGTTTTCTTGGCTTGGCGAGGTATTACCGTCGATTTGTAGAGGGTTCTCGTCTATTGCAGCACCTATGACTAGGTTGACCCAGAAGGGTGCTCCATTCAGGTAGACCGAGGAGTGTGAGGAGACTTTCAAAAGCTCAAGACTACTTTGACTACAGCCCCAGTGTTGGTTTTGCCTACTGGTTCGGGGTTTTATACGATGTATTATGATGCATCACGCATTGGTCTTGGCGCGGTGTTGATGCAGGATGGTAGGGTGATTGCCTACGCGTCTAGACAGTTGAAGGTGTATGAGAAGAACTATCTTGTCCACGACCTCGGTTAGTAGCTATTGTTCATGCCTTGAAGATGTGGCGGCTATTTGTATGGTGTCCCTTGTGAGGTCTACAACGATCACCGGAGTCTACAACATCTATTTAAACAGAAGGATCTTAACTTGTGGCAACGGAGATGGTTAGAGTTGCTCAAGGACTATGATATCATTATTCTCTATCATTCCGAGAAGGCCAATATGGTGGCCGATGCCTTGAGTCGCAAGGCGGAGAGTTTAGGCAATTTAGCATATCTATTAGTAGCAGAGAGGCCTTTAGCCTTGGATGTTCAGGCCTTGGCCACCAGTTTGTTAGATTGGATGTTTACGAGTCGAGTCGGGTTGTGGCTTGTGTGGTTTCTCAGTCTTCTCTTTATGACTGTATCAGAGAGCGTCAGTATGAGGACCCCTATCTTCTTGTCCTTAAGGACACGGTTCAGCACAGCGATGTCAAGGAAGTCATTATTGGAGATGACACTGTATTACGGATGCAGGGTAGGCTATTTGTGCCTAGTGTAGATGGTTTGCATGAGTTGATTCTCAAAGAGGCTCACAGTTCGCGATACACCATTCATCCAGGTGTCGCGAAGATGTAAACTTGAGGTAGCACTATTGGTGGAGGCGGATGAAGAAGGACATAGTGGAGTATGTAGCTCAGTGCCTTAATTGTCAGCAGGTGAAGTATGAGCATTAGCGGCCAGGTGGATTGCTTCAGAAGCTAGAGATTCTGGAGTGGAAACGGGAGCGAATCACTATGGATTTTGTTGTTGGGCACCTACGGACTCAGAGAAAGTTTGATGCAGTTTGAGTGATTGTGGATAGATTGACCAAGTCATCTCATTTCATTCCTGTGGTTACTACTTACTCTTCGGAGCAGCTGGCTCAGGTTTACATTCGGGAGATTTCCAGGCTTCATGGCGTGCCAGTATCTATCATCTCTGACTGGGGTACGAAGTTTACATCACGATTTTGGAGAGCCGTACAGCACGAGTTGGGTACTCGGGTGGAGTTGAGTACACCATTTCACCCTCAGACGGAGGGACAGTCTGAGCGCACTATTCAGATATTGGAGGATATGTTTCATGCGTGTGTGATGGATTTTGGGGGTTCTTGGGATCATTTCTTGCCACTTGCGGAGTTTGCCTACAACAATAGTTATCAGGCGAGCATTCAGATGGCACTGTATGAGGCTCTGTATGGTAGGCGGTGCCAGTCCCTAGTGGGTTGGTTCGAGCCGGGTGAGGGTAGACTATTGGTTACAGACTTGAATCAGGATGCCTTGGAAAAGATTAAATTAATTTAGGCTCGACTTCGTACAGGCTAATCCAGGCAGACGAGTTATGTGGATCGGAAGGTTCGCGATATTGCATTCATGGTTGGGGAGCGGGTCTTGCTCTGGGTCTCGCCCATGAAGGGTGTCATGAGGTTCGGGAGGAAGAGAAAGTTGAGCCCTAGGTATATCAGGCCTTTTGAGATTCTTGAGAGGGTTGGAGAGGTGGATTACAGACTTGCACTACCACCTAGCCTCTCTGCAGTTCATCCAGTGTTCCATGTTTTCATGCTCCGGTGTTAGACTTCAGCTCAGTCCAGTTGGACAAGGATATATCTTATGTTGAGGAGCCGGTGGCCATTTTGGACAGGCAGGTTCGAAGGTTGAAGACGAAGAACATCGCTTCAGTGAAGGTTTAGTGGAAGGGTCATCCTATCGAGGAGGCGACTTGGGAGACCGAGCATGATATGCGCAGCCGTTATCATCATCTTTTCACCACTTTAGGTATGTCTCTATACTCGTTCGAGGACGAACGTTTGTTTTAAGAAGGAGAGGATGTAACGACCCAGCCGGTCGTTTAGAGAGTATTATCCCCGAACCCCTATTTATTGCTCCCTCTATTTTATATTGTGGTTTTGTGACTTGCCGGGGGATTGGTATTGAATTCGGGAGAGTTTCGGAGTGGAATACGATCTATAGTCCTCAGATTGGAAGTTTAAGTTCTAGGAATTTACCGTAGGTTAATTTGTGTGAAGACGACTCTGGAATGGAGTTTCGATGGTCCCAATAGCTTCGTAGGGTGATTTTGGTCTTAGGAGCTTGTCTGGATGTTGAATTGGAGGTCCGTAGGTCATTTTGGTATTAATTGGTGAAAGATGGAAAATTGGATAATTTTTGGAAAGCTTGACCGGGAGTGGACTTTTTGATATCGGGGTCGGATTCCGATTCCGGAAGTTGGAATAGGTTCTTAATGTCAATTGTGACCTGTGTGCAAAATTTGAGGTTAATTGGACTTGATTTGATAGGTTTCGACGTCAAATGTAGAAGTTAGAAGTTATAAAGTTCATTAGGCTTGAATAGATGTGCAATTTGTGTTTTTAGCGTTGTTTGATGTGATTTAAAAGCTCGACTAAGTTTGTACGATGTGTTAGGACTTGGTGGTATATTCGGACATGATCTCGAGGGCCCCAGGTGTGATTCAGATTGAATCCGGAACAAATTTGGACTTGTGAAAATGCTAAAGCTCCCAGTTCTGGTGTCATCGCACCTGCGGAGGGATTGGCCGCAGATGCAGACTCGCATGTGCGAGAAATGGAGTGCAGAAGTGGTTATGGGAAGTCCAGGCAGGACTGGCAGGTGCAGAACAATTTCCACAGAAGCAGCTTCGCTTCTACGGTGGGGAGATGCGCAGGAGTGACTGGGTCGCAGGTGCGACATGCTTTGCTGCAGGTGCTGCCCTATTCTTGCAGGAGTGGACCCACGGGACTTAAGTGAAGTCCGCACCTGCGATGGAAATTTCGCTGGTGCGGAGCCGTAGATGCTGTTGTGGGTTCGCGGATGCGGATTCACTGAGCAGAAAAAGGGATTTTTCGAGGGTTTGATTTCATAATCCATTTTTAGACCTAGAGAGCTCGGTTTGTGGTGATTTTTTGAGGGTTTTGCAAGGAAAACATTTTTGTAAGGATTTTTGATTCGTTTTTGATTAATTTTCTCTAATCAATAATTAATTTCTTCTCTTAATTAAGGATTTGGATTGAGAAAT
>MCJB01049901.1:64962-79575 GCA_002018475.1 Nicotiana obtusifolia
GGGGGTCGTTCGGACATATAAATAGGGAAAAGAGATCAGTTGTGAGCCGTTAGATCTATCGAGATCAACGGCTCAGATCGTTCTTCGATCCAAACAGTGTCGTTCTATTTTAGGATAAGTTGGACCGATTTGGGCTAATCCGGTTACTTTGATTGGGCCTGATTCATGTTTTTTTCCTTTTTATGTTAGCCCAGTCCGATTTCCTTCTTCTTCTTTTTTTTTGTTTTATTTTCAATTAATTTTCTCTTATTATTATATTTTGAAAACTAAGAATCTTAATTAAAAACCTTAAACTTCCTAAAATGTGAAATTAAACTAAATAACTAGTTATGAAAATTATAATAACACTTGATTCTAAGAATTAAAAATTAAAATTAAGAAAAGCGTAAAATGAACTATTTGTTTTTATAATTTTTTCCAATTTTATAAAAAAAAAATAATTACTAATTTAATCCTAAAAATATAAAAATGAATCCTAAGTGAGGTGCATGATATTTTTGTATTTCATGATTTAATTACTTTAAAAAAAATTAAACAAGCAAAAAAAATAGAAGTGATTTAAAATCTAACAAAACTCCTAAAATGGTTGATAATTAATTAAAACTATTTTATTGATTTTATGGGAGTATTTTGGTACAGCAAAAATCACGTGCTCACAATACTTGGATAAGATCCTAAAATTACTAAACCGGCTCTCAAACCCTTTTCCTAAATTTCTTTATATACAGAAGAAGAATATTCAAGGGTATAATTGTAAAGAAGATTTTGTACAGTTTTAAATCAAACACAAGCTAATTTTTAATACAATGAACCAAACACTTGATAAAAAATAATCCCAGCACCACAATTCCTGCATTACTAATCCCTGCATTATTTGTGTTCGTACCAAACGACCCCTTAGGGTATTAGGTAACTTATTATTCCAAAAATAAAATAAAAAGATCCCCGTTAAATTTAAGAATTCTCATTATTCATTCTCGTCTATTCAATTCCACCATGATCAAAACTGTTAAATAAGGTATAGTTCACTAAATTATTTATATTAAATATTTTTTGAGAATTTAACATTATTAAAAAAGTACTACTACTTCTTTAATATTAATAATATAGTTGGAAACAAATCAACAATTAAGTAATAAATTTAGTCTGAAATTTTTTAAGTGGCAATTATTTTGAGACAATTTTTTTGACTAAAGTAATACTAGTAGTAGTTAAAATGGGACAGATAGGATAATATGTTTGGATATTTGCTCTTATTGACAAATCACAATTTGTCAGGTGTTCAACTTGACTTAAAACTGAGCTGGTTCCTTTTTGCCCCCTCCCTTTTTACCAGCGCCCCACTTTTTTACCCGACAAGTAAGATAGGTAAGATTCTTTGTATATCTAAACAAACATTAATAGGCAAGAGTTAACATTTTTATCGAATTACTTAGTGGGCGTTTGGACATAACAATTCTAAAATTTCGGAAAAATGTAAAAAAGAATTTCAAATAAAAAAAATATTTGAAAATTAAATTTGTGTTTGGATATAAATATAATTTTGGGTTGTTTTTGAATTTTTGTGAGTAATTTGAATGAAAATTGTAAAAAATAATTTTTTGGAGTTTTTCAAATTTTTGAAAAATTTCAAAATTTATTTTCAAGTGAGAATTGAAAATTTTATAGCCAAACACAGATACAGAAAAAAAAGTAAAAATATTTCAAAAAAAAAAATGAAAACATTTTCATCGACTGACGGGCTCTTAGTTACTCCCTCCAGTCCATAATCAGTGACCAATTTGTCTGTTTATTTTGGTCCAAAATAAGTGTCAATTTATTTAATCAAGAAAAAATTCAATTTATTTTTCTAAAATTACCTTTATGTACGTATCTCTAAAAACATTTTTACTCCTCACATTAACGATGCTGCAATATTTAGTTAAGGGTAGTTTAGTCACACTAACTATTTTTATCTAAAATTTTGTAGTTTTTTAATGGGTGTGTCAAGATAAATTGATCACTTATCGCGGTTTTAACGAGTAATACTTATCATAATTAGTCCAAATATTTTCGAACAAGTTTGAGGATGTTTGACAAGTGCCGAAGTATTAGGTGTTTCAACTTGGCCCCTTACTTCCCTCTTCCTCGTACTTCGTGCATCTCATAAACCCCTTCTAAAACCCACAGAAACATCAGACAAAAAAGAAAAAGAAAAGTTTCGTTTTTGAAACTGTCTCTAAAGAAGAAACAGAAAGGGACATATAAAATGGAGCTGTCCAATGTGATATGAAGAGACAGAAGAGAGATCTTGTGTGTTGTGTGTGTGCGTGAAAAGGCCAAGTTAGAAAATTGTTTTGAATGCAGCTTCCTCACTGTCTCTCCGTCCTTGTGAAGACCTTTTACCATTTAGGTTTTGGACCAACCAAAGTTTATGGCTATGGCATTGCAATTACATGTGTTGGGAAGTTGGTTTTTTCTCCCCAAAAGGTAAAAACCTAAAAATTATTTATTCATTTTGCTGGTCTATTGGCAATTTTTCTTTGCGTCTGTTGCTTTTCGTTGTTATTTTATATTAATATATCTTGTAAAATCAGCTCAAACCCAATTCTGATTGAAATTTGTTTGTTTTGTTTTTGCCAAGTAGTTGGTTAATAGTGCTAATTTCTCGAAGCTTTTCTCTAAATGGGTAATTTGAGGAGTCTCTTCTCATGATTTGGCAATAATTTTCCTTTTTTCTATGGACTTCTCATTATGGAAGATAGAAAATAATGGATTTGTAAATGCGCATAGATGATAACTACTAGAAGAAGCTCTCGTTTAGCCATAGATTTTGACTTCATTTTTCCAAAAACATTGTTTGTTGAGAAACATGATCATGTTTTGGGAAAAAAACTTCAAAAAATTTCAAGTTCCCAAAAATTGGTTTAGGGCAGTTTTTGGGTGAAGATTTTTCTTCTGCTCACAAAACTTCAAATAAAATGCATGTCCAAACAGAACTTCAACTTTCAAAAACTAATTTTTCAACGCAACTTCAAAAACTCTTTTTTCAAGTTTCAATCAAATCTATGTCCAAACGATAGCTTAGCATTTTGGAGATATAACCACTAGAGTATATTAAAGAACGCCTAGCGTACCATAATCCATGGGTACATTCTTTAGAAATATTATGGACTCAAACAGAGTATTTATGATATTGAGGATCCATACATCCGACCCCAACTAGCTTAGATAGTGCTGTACATACCAAGCTTTACTGCATATAGGGAGAAAATCTTGAAAACTTCCATATGCATTTGCTCAAGACAGGAATATTTTGCTATGTACCGAAATGCTTTGAGTGGCATTAAAATGAGGAACAGCAAGGTGACGATAATAGGCGGAAAGTAAGTGACTAAGTGTAATGAGTATCCCAATTTGCTTATGTTATTCTTCACCCATTTCTTCAAAATTAAGTGAATGTGGTTTTGGTTTTTCGTAATAGTTATTGCATGAAATTTGAAAATATCTAGGTGTCTTAGTGTAGGAACATCTAGCAATAAAGACTTTTTTTTTAATTGCAATGTTTGAAGATGTTAGGGGTTCAAAGAAAATATGAAGGTTGTAGCCTCATTGTGAATTTGAGACTTATAATTTCTTCTGCTGAAGGTCAAAATTCTCGCGTTTTACTTGGCATTCAGCTGCTATGATCTCTATTGTCATATTAGTTTCTGTAGTTTCTCAGGGCACTTGGCCCTAGGCCTAATCCAAAAGAGGACAAAGTGTTATATTTTTCTGGATTTAGCATTGCAGGAGTGCAGATGAAAAGAGGAGTTGTAGAAGTAGTAGGAACGTTGACTGTTTGAGTAATTCAGTGTATTTCTTCGTTTCACGCTTTCAGAAGCTGCTGAGAATAAAGACGAGAGCGAAGTAATGAGGCAAAAAAACACACAGAGAACATAGTCAACTTCTCCTTTGGTCTTAAGAGTTGGACTTGAAGAAGTAGGCATCATGTATATAAGATGGTTGGGACTGTTCGTCATCAAAAACAATTGTTGGGACTGTTGGGAGGTTATTTCCAAAGCACAACTAGTATACAGGAGGTTGTTTTTCGTCCATGTGGAGGAGAATTGGATAAGCTGTTAATAGTGGCTGAGTCCCTGGAATAGAATATTAAAGGGCAATTGCAATGTGATGTTCTTTTTTTGGGTTGGCTACTCTATAGGTCAGGAAACATGGAGTGGTGAGGGGAGGGGGACAGCGGGCTTTAGGTGCGAAACTGAATGTGTGTAGCGGTGCAACCGCTGATGGTGCTTTGCATTTATGAAACTAATGGTGAGAAGTGACAACAATCCTTCTCCATTTATTTGTGTATTCTTGCAATGAAGTATTTCTTCTTCAACTGTTAATTACAATGGTCCTTGGACCAGATGCTAGTTCCTTCTTACAGTTTTTAATTGTTTCTTGCTATATCTTCTGCAGGCCAGATAGAGAAGGAGTAAAGCTTGCTTCAGAGGTTTTAAGGTTTTTAATGGCGAACCTGGTTGAGTTCACTGTCATGCTTTCCTGAAACATGTGAACTCATAAGTTTGGAATGAAGCCATTGGTCCGCGAAGTATATCAATCTTTGTATTATATTGAGAATACATGATGTTTGATTCATTGTGCATGAATCTTTTTGCATATGAAAGCTACTGAGTATTTTTATTTCAAGATACCTATCCATTCTTCTAGAATTCAAATTTCAATCCAGAATCACTGCCAATCAGCTCGGAGGTATATGATCACTGGAAAGGATATGTGATGATATTGTACATCCAACTACCTTATTGTCTGAATATACACTCCTGAGGTTAGTCTTCTCAATTTCTTGACATAATTTCGGCTTTGTATCTTCTAATTTATGAATGTTTAAACTAAGTTTTTCATCTTTTATACTACTTTTGTTCTATATCTTACAACAAAATGATGTGTTTTAAAAGTTGAAAACTTCACGTTTAGACAGAAATTACTTGTGTACTTCATCGAATAAGCACATCCTTCCTCCATTATAACATTATTTTATTAAGAAAAGAAAGTAACCATACATATTTCATTACAAAAAGAAACTTGAATACACAACGATATGAGTAACAAACAAAACTTTTATTGGTACAAAGAATAAAGAATTTCATACTCTCATCTCACAGGCAAACAATCAATCCCAAAAACCAATAGAATATGCATTGAACATTAGGAAGTAGATCAAGTGAACCCATCATCTAAAACCTTGAACGCTTGCACTCTTCAGAAAAACCTTGAGGAAACCTCTTAGAATCAGCACAATAGTTGTAAACCATGTGTCTGCTTTGTACCCATCTTAGCCTATTCCTTCCCTTACCATCAAGTTCATGAGTTTGCCATGGCTTAGCATTGTTTGCTGAATTGCTTGATTTACATGACGAGGTACCGGATAACACTGCACAACCATCAATATTGATGTTTCGGTAATAGGCAGTGAAAGGAGCAAGTGTCCAATCTGTCTTGACTCTGCCTCCTTGTGTTGCCCACTCATCTGCATTCCACAAGCTGCAGTATACTCTCATTGCTTGGCTCTTTGGGAATGGAATGCCAATGCTCTCATGGTTGTTGTATACTCTAATGGGACTGTTGTCTACTAAGAACCTGATTGTATCAAAGATGTGGTAAGAGAAAATGTAACACCAATAGAAATTCAAGAATTTAGATTTAACTTATATACGCTAACAGTGTAAGTTTTTCTTTTTACACTATCAGTGTAATTTAATCGGTTATAGCAGATTGACCATCTGCTTTACATTTCAGGTTAACTGGTTTCACTCATTATAAACAGTTACCCGTTGTTATCTTTTAGCTGACCTATTGGTAGAATTTATTTTACATTTTCAGTATTTAGAAGTTAAACTCTAGAACAGTAAGAAAGTGATTGTTCTAATTAACTTACACTATGCGGTGAGGGTTCCAGACAATGGAGTAAGTGTGAAATGCGGCAGTTGGGTCGAACCAAAGGTGGAATTGTTGTTCTTTGTTTCCTTTTCCTTGTGTATAAACATTGGTATGGACAGTGTAGGGCTGGCCAGAAACATTACCCAAGAACTCAAAATCAATCTCATCATGTCCTTCTCCTTGTGAAGATAACTGATGAAGAAAACGGAACAATCCATTAGCATATATGACATATTACAAGAATTAGGATAGTAGGTTTCAATTTAAGCAGAGCAACTTACAAAGAAAGTGGTGACAGTGCCAGCAGAATTTCCAGGGACAAGCTTGAGCTGCATGTCAAATCTTCCGAATAAATATTCATTCTTGGACTGGAAACCAGAGCCTGAAAGTTTATCAAGAGTGAGAGCGAGACCTCTGCCGCCTTCTTGTATTTTACCACGTCCTTCGCCCCAAGTAATCACAGTATCTCTGTAGAAGTTACCAGCTGAGGCTGCTAATAATTGGATGCTCATTAGTATACAAAGCAGAAGAATTGCTGATGAAAATTTAGAAGCCATTTTCTGAACTGAAATGTTGTTCAAGAGAAAAGGGAAGAGTGTGAGATAATGATGTTGTGATTTGTAAAGAAGGGCTTTTTATAGGTGAATTATGAAGCTGAAACATAGTAGTGAGGATCTGTATTAATGAGAGGAATATGGGCAACTGGGGCAAAGGTCAGCTGGAATTCTTAGTTTATTCACAATTATTGGGAACAAAAGTAATGGTATACGTGTGGGGTTCTTTCTTTTTGGATGGAAATGAGATCTAATTTTCACTGCCTCATCCTAATATGTCTGTTGTTTAATTGCCATTAGGATACAGCTATTGCGAACACACAAGGGCATGCGAGTATAGTACAGTTCAATGGTTTTCTTTTAGTCAAAGGTTCTTTTAAAAATTCTTTACTCTAACCGTGTTGTATACATATTTACCCCTCTATTTACTCCTCTAACTTCCACTGGGTGATGGGTAAAAGGGTGGGTCGGGTCAGTTTGGGGTTTAATATGGGACTTTTTCGATAAAAAGGGGCTTGACACGTGGCTTTTTAGGCTGAGAATGTAGTTTTGACGTATGAAGGGTAAAATGGCTTAAAAGTTAGACGGTAGAGGTATGTTTATTAGAAAAGTGAAACGAACGATAAATATAATTTATTTATGAAAATAGAGGGGTAAATATGACTCTTTTTCATTTTAAATTTTCCATGGAGAAAGGTTGAACTCGCTATGCAAAAACCTTTAAGGAAGCATCTCAACCAACAATAATGGCTATACCAAACATTTGGAACAAAACAATTCATGACGGTGCTTAATACAACAGAGGTCCAAACACTTGAAAAGAGACATGAAAATAATGGAGCAATAAGTAGTGCATAACTAACTTAAATACTGTATGTAACAATTTGGTAGCAAGTCTTTTCAATGCTAATTACTAGCTTCATAATAGCTGATGCTTAGTCAGAAGTCACGTGCCAAAAAATAATTAGGCCTAACATCTTAATTTCATCCAAAATCAATATTGATCAATCTCTTTTTTGGTTTTTTTATTCATGTCACGTATTCGTACTGTCCTATTAATTTAAATTCGCATTGAAAAATTCCACGTTAAAAGTAAAGCGTTCTTTTTAAAGACGATTTCATACTTTACTTCTCAAACATAAGAACTCTCGTTAAAAATGAAAAAGTATTTACATCTTTGGTGGTAAACATTGATCGATCTCGCATTGCCTTAACTATTCAATTTTTCTCTCATCAACGAAAATACAGTCTATATCGGCTACATCATTTGGTTTTGTGACACAATTTGAGATTATACTTTTGATTATATTAATTTGAAACTTTTTATTTCTCTTAAATGTCTCAATTAATCAATATTTTACTAAAGGTGTCACGACCCTAACCCCGAACCCGGTTGTGATGGCGCCTCTCGTGAAGACAAGGCCAGCCAATTTAACCAAAATCTCATTTTTAAGCAGTTAATTAACAAGAAAACAATATAAGCATGATTCAATAGCAATCATTCGCGAAAATATAGCTAACCATCTCGACACAGTCCAAAAACAGGGTGTCACATGTCATGAGCAACTATGGATCCTGATAACAAGTCTACTAAATACAATATCTGGCACAACTGTTTGAAGAGCATGGAAACAGCAAGATAAGAGAGATACGGGGCTGCGAACGCCAACAGCTACCTCGTAGTCTCTGAATCACCGCCTGGACAGGAGGAGTCAGCACTCCCGAGCGGAACCAATGACGCCTGAATCTGCACACATGGTGCAAGGAGTAATGTGAGTACTCCGACTCAGTGAGTAATAAATATAAATAACGACTGAAAGTAAGAAAGCACATAAAGCACAAGGAATTCTATAATGAAGCAATAAAACATCATTTGAAAACAGTAATTCAGTGAGAAATCAAGTAAAACCTCTTTTCAACGGGTAAAACATGTAATTTTTCAGGTAAATAATGTGAAGTTAAATAAAAGAGAAATAGACGATCACCCCTCGGGCTTAGTATCAACAAATTCGCCCCTCGGGCAATATCACAGAATAGTACCAGCCCCTCGGGCTATCACATGGAACAGTATCAGCCCCTCGGGCTATATTTCACATCACAATGGGTACCCACGCTCACTGGGGGTGTACAGACTCCGGGAGGGGCCCCTTACGGCCCAAGCGCAATATCAAGCCACCTCGTGGCATAAATCTAGGCCCTTGGCCTCATATCAATCAAGCCACCTCACGGCGTATATAAAGTATCTCAGGCCCTCGGCCTCATACCAGTCACAAGCCACCTCGTGGCATATAAAGTATCTCAGGCCCTCGGCCTCATATCACTCAGTGAATACTCACATCTGGCCCTCGGCCGCACTCAATCCGAAAATCATCACAAGCCCCTCGGGCATAGTAAAAACAGTAGTTCTCAGCCCAAAAACATCATTAAAATATTATTTAAGTCTCAAAACTGAGTAAAAGTGGCTGAGTTGTAAAACAGTGAAAACAGCATGACTGAGTTCAAGTAATAAGTCAAAATAGTGAGGAAACAGTGATAAAAATCCCCGAAAGAATCAAATAATTGGCATGAAGCCCAAATATGGCAATCAGCCTAAATCATGATGATAACAAATAAGTTTCAGTCAAATACGCGGTGAAAATCACCAATTGGGACGGACCAAATCACAATCCCAAGTAGTAAACGACCACACGCTCATCATCGAGCGCGTGCCTCACCTCAATATAGCACTACGATGTACAATCCGGGGTTTCAAACCCTCAGAACATTATTTACAATCACTACTCACCTCGAACTGGCTAAATCCCTAACCCGAGACATCTTTGTCCCTCGAATTGGTCTCCACGCGCGTCGAATCTACCCAAAATCAGAACGAATACGTCACAATATGCTGAAGGGACAAATCCCAAGCGAAAAAAATAAAAAAATACCAAGAAATTCCAAAATTAGCAAAACCCGAGCCCCAGGCCCACTTCTCGAAGCTCAGAAAATTTCACATCAACGGGTTCCTTATTTCCCAACGAGTTCAACCATATAAAAATTATCGAGTTTCGACATCGGATCGACCTCCAAATCTTAACTTTAAACTTAAAGGATTTTTCACAATTTTTCCAACTTAATCACCAATTAAATACTAAAAATAGCGAGATACTGGGGTAATTTGACCAAAGTTGAGTTAAGAACACTTACCCCGATGTTTCCCTTGAAGATCTCCCGAAAGTCGCCTCAAAATTCGCTTCAATCCGAGCTCTATAGCTCCAAATATGTTTAAAATGGCCGAAATCCCCTCTTTTAAAAATCTGTCCAAGCAAGTCCCATTTGGACATATTTTCGAGGTTGATTTTGCTGTGATTTAGGGCGTTTTGGAGATGTTTCTTAGATGGTAACGACAGTGGGTTTTACATAGCCAATGATTACTGGTTTCTATTTATAAAGGGTCAAAAATCGGGACAAAAACGCCCCCTTCAGGTTTAAAATGAGACCGCTTTTCTGTCGCATCTCAGACATGCGGTCCGCATCTTTGATATGGCCATCGCAACTTGTAACCCTAGCTTTCACCGCATTCAGTGTGAGGTATGGTTTGCGGTCCGCATTGTAGAAATGCGACCGCATATGAGACCGCATTTTTGACGTTGATCTTTGTCCAGAAATCTGTCTTGGTCTGCGATCTCATTGTGAGATATGCGGCTCGCATTGTAGAAATGCGACCGCATATGAGACCGCATTTCTGACGTCGATCTTTGTCCAAAAAACTGTCTTGGTCTGCGATCTCAGTGTGAGATATGCGGTCCGCATTGTAAAAATGCGACCGCATATGAGACCGCATTTCTGACGTTGATCTTTGTCCAGAAATCTATCTTGTTCTGCGATCTCAGTGTGAGATATGCTGCTCGCATATGGGTTTTGCGATAGCATAACCTGCTTTGCGATGCCTTTTGCTCTTTTACATAATTACAAAAGGAAATTCTTTTAAAACAAGCAAAAATCTGAGCGATTAGTATCAAGTGTGCTCCTCCGACACAACAGGTCGTCACAAAAGGTGAATTTGAAAGGGAAAAAAAGTACTATTTTTTAAAGTTTTTCTGAAAATATCAAATAATTTAGAACAAATATAGTTTGTAAAGACGACTAATATATAAGACCACCAGAGTCTACTTTTGAACTAAAACGGAGCATAGTTAATTATCATCGATTGAAGATGCATTACCGGCTGTAAGTATCTTCTTTTATTTTTATTAGATTAAGTTCTTTATCCCTATCGTAATTCTTATTATGTAAATATATAAAGTGAATTTCACATACAGAATAGCCTTTTATGCTTTGACCCGAATAAACAAAATTTTACCTAGATTTTTTGGATATTCTCAGATAATTGAAACTGAATCCCTACTTAGGTAATGCTTCTACGCGGAAGCTCAATTTTACTGACTCTGCTTTTTCTTTTCTTTTTTGTTTTAAGTAATCACCTAGTTTAGCTCAACTATGCTCTTGAATTTGAGATATATCATATAAATGCCATTATGTAAGAATATAATTGGACAAATTTTCAATGTTAAGTGGGGACAGATTGTATTTTACTATTTAAAAAGTTTGGGGGGAAAAAGGAGTGACAAAGTTGGCAAAAAATAATGAGTTGGTCGATTTAGAGCCTGTTTGGGCGAGCTGTCAAAAATTGCTTGTTTCGAAAAGTATTTTTATTCAAAAGTACTTCTTGAAAAAATACTGTTAGAGAATAGCAGTTTGTGTTTGACGGATTCATTTAAGAAGTACTTTTTATAATACTTGATAAACAAATTATGTTTGGCCAATTTTTCAAAAAGTACTTTTGAATGTCAAATTATAAAAAGAACAGTATTAAGATTAAGTATATAATTAGTATTATTTAAAAGAGATAAATAAATTTAAATATATTTATTAATAAGAGAATTTAATTAATTTTTTATTTTTATTTAAATAAATATAAAACATAAATTAAAAAAATATGTCAAAAATTTTAATCAATATAAATATTATTATACCAAAAAAGTAAAATTGTATATCTAGTATAATTACTTATTTTTTACATGATTATTTATATATATCAAAATATATCATTCACTATAAATTAAGAACCTACTCCATAACAATCAATAGATATCAAAAATTCACCATGAAATAACAAGAAAATCCTCTTATACATGATAACATTCTTAATAATTTCATCCCTAATTCTTCTATTCAAAAAGAAATAAGAGACGAAAAAAGAAGAAATGACAAAAGAAGAAGAAGATATCTATTTATAGTATAGAGACTATTCTAAAGCGCAATAGGAGAAGGAGAATAAAAATATTGTGAAAATATAAAATTTAAAAAAAAAAAAAAAAGAACAAAAGTGATGGTAGAAATAAAAAAAAGGTTAAATTAATGAGGGATAATTTAAAAAATATAAATTTATGTTAAGAATATCTCCATCTTGAAAAGTTAACTTTCTACTTCTGCTGCTACTTATCTGAAGAAGCTGAAAATTTTAATTAAACAGAAAAATTGCTTTTGATACTGTTCAAAAGCACTTTTCTGCTTTGACAAAACTACTCAAATTTTCGAAAGATGCTTTTTTGGGCTCTTAGAATTGAAGCTTGGCCAAACAAACTCTTAGATGAATTTTGGTGGTTAAAATTACTGCAAATGATACCGAAATGTATGTTAGTCAATTAAATTGAAGATCTAGAAATTGATCTCGACTAAGTAAAAGGTGTAAATTCCAGTGACTAAGCAATAAAATGCTAAAGCCGAGCAAACATATTTTTGTTGATTGGACCATAATAATAATTACGCTTTAATCTCAAATTAATAAAAATCAATTATATAAATTTTCACTATTCATGTTTATTCATTTAAATATGTTTCATTTAATATCCAATAATTTGGGTCTCCACCATTAGACGTTGGTTGGATAAATCTTGAATAATTCTGTAAACAATTAGTCATTGTTATATGATATAAAATTATGATGTTTGGTTTAATTATTTCTGGCACATGACTTCCAGTGAAGCTTCTGCATCCCACACTGCATCCACTTGATAGTTGAGAATTATGAAGCTAACAATAATTAGAATCCTAGAATGATTAAGACTGGCTAACCCACTGTTACAATTAATTATAAAACTTAGTTAATTATGCACTGGAGCATGTTTCAAAGCGCTTGGACGTCGGTCATAGACTCATAGTCAGCACCAAACGGATTATTTGGTTCCAATTGTTTGGTATAGCCACTTAAATATTAGATTGAGATGCTTCCATAAGATTTGCATACTCTAACTATTCAATTTACTTCTCCTACACCCGTTTACACATTCTCGGGAGGGCTTTATTTTTTGACCATATCTCTGCTTGGGCTTATTTACGTAAATCTCTTTTATTAGTGAAAATAGCATGAGCCAGCCAGTTTTTCGATTGATAATTAAAAAATATTGCAAAAGTATTGAAAAATAGTCAATATTTTAGCTGAAATACGAAAAGTTCCAGCACAATATGCTGGATTATGGATCTCCTGCATATAAATTTTCAGCATATTTTGTTGGAACTCCATCACATTATGAAATTCTAGCGCATTAGACTGGAATTTTTCTGGATTTTTAAGGATGCTTTTGTTCAAATTTATCTTTATATAAAAAATGACTAAATTTTGATCACTTTTCAAATTGTGATTATTTTTCAATTATTAATTGTACATTAGATTACTTCTGATTTTTTATCCCTTTTATTAGGCCACTGTTTAAATTGTGTCCTATTTTGAAAAATTGTGCGGGAAATTACCCATTCCATATAATGTTAGACTTGGGCCTACTTTTGGTGGTATAATTTTCAGTTTACTCACAATATGTTAGAATATGACCTAAAAGTTTGGAATAACTTACAGAATTTTAGATCGTGACCTACTGTTGTCTCATAAGATTTTTAGTTGTTTAGAAAAGATCCTTAGACCGTAGCTTAAAAGGTCCATTAGTTACGAGAAAAATAAAAAGGAGGTCATTTTGCCAAACAGTTGATACAAAAAGGGACAGTTACGAAAATTTCACCCCCATTTGTGCAAGTTCTACGCAGTATTAGTTATTCAGGTCCTTTTCTTTCCAATTTAAAGTAATTTTATTTATAAAAAATTCTTTAAATTTCACAATTGTTATTAATCAATTATATTTTAATCATGTTTCTGTATGATCTATAGGTCACGGGTTCGAGCCGTGGGAACGGTCATTGATGCTTGCATTAGAATAGGTGTCTACATCACCTTTTTGGGTACGTCCTTCCCCGACCCTACGTAAACGCATGATGCTTTGTGTATTGAGCTTCCATTTTTTAAATTTATTTTATCTTAATCATAATAAAAAGGTCTCTTGATAACCATCAGATATAAGTAAAAAAAGAAGCCCTAGAAGTAGTACTCTGAAAACCAAGGAATTCAGTCACATACTCACATGCCCTTGTGTGTTTCACAAAGCTGTATCCTAATGGCAATTTCAGAACAGTCATGTTCGGATGTGTAAATGAAGATTAGATCTTATTTTCATCCAAAAATACAGAACCCCACACGCAAATAATTATTCTGCTTCCCAATAATTGTGAATAAACTAAGAAGTCCAGCTGACCTTTGCCCCAGTTGCCCATATTCCTCTCATTAATACAGATCCTCACTACTATGTTTCAGCTTCATAATTCACCTATAAAAAGCCCTTCTTTACAAATCACAACATCATTATCTCACACTCTTCCCTTTTCTCTTGAACAACATTTCAGTTCAGAAAATGGCTTCTAAATTTTCATCAGCAATTCTTCTGCTTTGTATACTAATGAGCATCCAATTATTAGCAGCCTCAGCTGGTAACTTCTACAGAGATACTGTGATTACTTGGGGCGAAGGACGTGGTAAAATACAAGAAGGCGGCAGAGGTCTCGCTCTCACTCTTGATAAACTTTCAGGCTCTGGTTTCCAGTCCAAGAATGAATATTTATTCGGAAGATTTGACATGCAGCTCAAGCTTGTCCCTGGAAATTCTGCTGGCACTGTCACCACTTTCTTTGTAAGTTGCTCTGCTTAAATTGAAACCTACTATCCTAATTCTTGTAATATGTCATATATGCTAATGGATTGTTCCGTTTTCTT
>MCJB01049901.1:79785-104370 GCA_002018475.1 Nicotiana obtusifolia
TAAAATAAATTCTACCAATAGGTCAGCTAAAAGATAACAACGGGTAACTGTTTATAATGAGTGAAACCAGTTAACCTGAAATGTAAAGCAGATGGACAATCTGCTATAACCGATTAAATTACACTGATAGTGTAAAAAGAAAAAATTACACTGTTAGCGTATATAAGTTAAATCTAAATTCTTGAATTTCTATTGGTGTTACATTTTCTCTTACCACATCTTTGATACAATCAGGTTCTTAGTAGACAACAGTCCCATTAGAGTATACAACAACCATGAGAGCATTGGCATTCCATTCCCAAAGAGCCAAGCAATGAGAGTATACTGCAGCTTGTGGAATGCAGATGAGTGGGCAACACAAGGAGGCAGAGTCAAGACAGATTGGACACTTGCTCCTTTCACTGCCTATTACCGAAACATCAATATTGATGGTTGTGCAGTGTTATCCGGTACCTCGTCATGTAAATCAAGCAATTCAGCAAACAATGCTAAGCCATGGCAAACTCATGAACTTGATGGTAAGGGAAGGAATAGGCTAAGATGGGTACAAAGCAGACACATGGTTTACAACTATTGTGCTGATTCTAAGAGGTTTCCTCAAGGCTTTTCTGCTGAGTGCAAGAGTTCAAGATTTTAGGATATGAGAGTGTAAAATTCTTTATTCTTTTGTACCAATAAAAGTTCTGTTGGTTTCTGATTTTGTTGCTGTGTAATTGGTATTCAAGTTTATCTCTGTCATGGAATTACATGTTTACTATATTTTTCTTAAATCAAATGATGTTATATCATGACGCATTTTCTTTTGTTCTTACTTGATGGAGTGTATGAATAATTAATTTCTGTCTTTACTGAAATTTTCTGCATTTAGAGTCCTCATAGTTTTGTAAGGTATAAAGTGAAAATACTACAACTATATCCCAACAAGAATAACAGAGATTAGAGTATGAGGGTCACACTTATATAATTTTCAGTAAAGATTCGAAACCGAATTTCTTTTAATCTTTCAGAAATTAAGTTTAGATTTTGGACTATAAATAGTACTATAGATCACTACTTTTTATAGCTAAATAATTTTCTAATGTTTGAAAATAACTCTTCATATGATAATGCTGACAAATGATGTTGGACAGAGGGACCAACAAATAGATGAAAATTTTAGTAAAGGTTCATCAACTGGAGAATAGAGATACAAAGTTACGTCCACAAGCGAAGATGATTAATCTACTATATAAAAGAGAGTATAACATATCGAGAGAACAACCTCATAAAGAGGCATACACAAGTGACAACATAATACCTGTCTCACAAATTCTCTCATAAATAAGACTCTCAAACCCCTTAGCGACTACATTGCTGAATGAGAAAAAAGCATCCTTAATTTATAGAAGTCAAAACTTTTTCCTCTCAATTATGAAAAAATTATATTTTCTTTTTCGTTAAACAAAAAATCAATTATGATAAATATGTTAGTCCTTTCTTCAAGAACTAGAAAAACTAAATATGATAAGAAAATTAGGACAATCTTTATGTACCCACTTTTTATATTTGGATCTCTTTGTTGAAAATCTTGCTTTCCGCCTCTATTCAGAGAGGACAAGGACCTATCTTTAGAAATTCTTTTATTCTTTTTTTTTACCCCTTAAACGCATGTTGGGGTGGGTTGCAAAGTTCTTCCTAGATCTGATGTTGAATGACAAAGAGAAGGATCGGTGTCAGAATAAGCATGACGACCCATTTTCTATACTATTAAATTATGTTATCTTAAAGAAGTAGGCAACTATAAGATGCAGTTGGCAGAATAGGTCAGTAATATAATGCGATATCTCATAGGAGTATTACATTATACAACCAATAACTAGTAAGTTAATCAGACATGGATCTAGTCGAAAACAGTATTCAGATTTCTCATCTATCTACTTTTCGCCATAACTTCCAATCAACTTGGTGTAAATTATAAACCTTATCAGGGTAAATTATTTTAGTTAAATCGATTGTAAAAGTTTAGTTATCTTGATTTTTAGATTACTGGATCACGCTTGATAAGTATAATTACAAGTGTTCTTTTAAAGGACCTAATAGTGCAGTTAAACCTCTCTATAACAATCTCGTTTGTTCTGAATATTTTTGAATGTTATAACGAAGTGTTGTTATAAAGAACATATATTATAACATAACATAAAAATTAGTTCCGAAAAAGCTTGACTTATATAGTGAAGTGTTGTTATATAAGGATGTTGTTATAGAGAGATTTGACTGTATAAGTATTTTTATGGAACATGTGAACAATTGATTCATGTCTCTGATCCATATGAATTACCCAGTTTCTCTTCTGAAGTTAATGGGACATCAGATGGACCACAATGGAGAACATGAACTTTCCGCTGTCCGTAGTCTCCTTAACACCGCGTCCAGCGATAATCGGAGATGGACTTTCATTACTTCGACGAACGTGATAGAGAGTTTGAAGAATCTTAGAAGAGTAGATCTGTTGCTCGGTTTGAGTACTCCACCTTGATAGATACAAATCGGAATAATTCTCACGAATTGTACTTGTGTTGATAGACCGTAAAAAATGGAAAAAAAGAGGCGATGAGATTCTGGTCGGATATAGTGTATACAATCATTCAAATCTGGTCAGGGTTTAAAACGTTAAATACAGTGTATACAGTATATTCTAATATCAAGGCAATCAAATTTCGTTGGAGTTTCTAACGGTAAGTACAGTGTATTTTCAAATCTGGGTGAACTTTCTTCATGACTCATTGACTTCGGACATGAAAAATTCTATTTTGAATGCAGTCTGATACGATGTATTTCTGATGACTTTGCGGCAATGATGACTTCACAATTCTATTTTGATGTTTTTCAATACATTGTATGCTTGAGAATGCAGTTGTATTTGACTTTATTTAGCAATGTTGTTGCTTTTGATACAGTGTGTGATTAAGCTATTTGATAATTATATTCTGGTTTTTACACATGAATATATATATTTTTAGCATGTATCCAATCTCTCATAGGCTGTATGTATCCAAAGTACAGTCATTATTTTGCGAACGAATACAGTTGATATAACTTTCCATCAAAATTGTATTCATTCGTAGAACCATTATGCGCAAATGAATGCAATTGATATACCTTTTATCAAAACTGTATTCATTTATACAGCTTGGTAGCGGATTGTTGCATGCGTTTGATACAAACAAAATTGAAACATTAGCTACTGTCACACCTCTTTTTGGTACACTTCCCGGGAAGGAAATATATTAAAAGAGTTTTTCCATTAAAGTGACATTATTCGAACTGGGATTATTTATTTAATTTTTAGAGTCGCCACTTGAAATATTTTAATTGGTGTTCCAAGTCACCGATTTATTTTTATCCCAGATCGAGGAAAATTTCGACTTCCTTTTTGAAGTCTGCGAACCAGAAATTCTGAGTAAGGAATTCTGTTAACCCGAGGGAAGGTGTTAGGCACCCTCGGGTTCCGTGGTTCTAGCACGGTCGCTTAATATAATCGGCTTATTATCTGATTTTAATACCTATTATTAGCCTATAGTGCATTTTACTTTATTCCGCTTTTTCGCCTTTTTTTAAAATTATTAGAGAATTGCGTTGTTAATCAAAATATATCATGAATCACGTCACATAAATGCACTCGTAATTTATAACATCTTTTAATTAAACATCGGGATTTTGGATTTGGGTCACATAAATGCGCACCCGAGTTTAGGAAGTTCAATTATTAAAATAACGCGCCTAAAGCAGCTACGTGTTTTAGTTCTCCGAGGGCCATGAAATTCACTAAATAGCACGCCTCGGTTTTCTAAGTGTGTAATTAGTGAGGGCCATGCATTTATTGATTTTTATTTTTTGCATGGCACGCCTTGAATTATCTAAAAGGGCTTTACTATTTAATCACTAAATTCGGGTCACCTAAAAGGCACCCCCGAAGTTGGTATCGTCACTATGTCACGGGAACCGTACCCATAGTGGCAACACAATTGATTGTAAATAAGGCCTAATCACTAAAATTTAAAGAGTTAAGGCTCGTTTGCGTTGATATTACACTTTAATTAACTAAGAGGGCCATAGATGATCATTATTAGTGGTATGGCGCACCTCTACTGTCTTAAAGTAATTTTTTTTAATACTACATGTCATTGCTAAACTTGGTAATGATATCTTTCAGATGCTACTATCAATTATCTCGACTATGATACTCAAGAATTCATTTAATAACATTCTTTACAGCAAGAAAGTTTTACAGTAGATAAATTGGCACCAGTTAATTGCAAATATGGCCATGCATCAATATCATTTATCCAGCACAACGATTCAACAGAACAAACTGTGAATTCAAAATGGCAATAGAATAAATATGTTCCCAGGGATTAATACCCACAATTACAAACGCAGCTGGCAGATTAATACCCACAATTACATACCAAACTTTTCATTAACAGCATAAGAAAAACCTTTTCAAGACTAACTCAAACAAATTTCGGTAGCCAAGCACAGTCATTGAGCACACACATCGTTATAGCGTGGATTTGTACCCTCACAGTGTTACTGCCCAGAATAACAACCTTGATACGAGAAATCTTAAGTGATTACACAGTAAATGCTTCAGATTATTGGTGAGTTTTATCACCCTCCTTTCGAGCGCTAGTCAATATTTCAACATAGTTGGCAAAATAGAACAACATTATTATCAACAATTACTCGGACAGTTTTTTTTTTTGCACCCAGTTTCAACCGATTTTTAACTACATTTAACTGGCAAAGGATATGATAATCATGTAGCGATAGTGTCACTAGGCTCAATTATACTATTTAACGGGCTAACGGCAGTACGTGACCAATAACATCAGTAGACAGATTCCAGCTAAACTTATTGCGAACTCATTAAATCACATCGTGAACTCAGCTAGACTCCATCAGTAAACAACAACATCAGTAAGACCCACAACTCCCATCAGTAATATCAAAGCATCAGTGATATCACCAATGAGCAACATCATTGAACGACGTCAGTAAACAAACATCAGCAAATTACTCCCATCTAAGATCTAACTATATAATATTGAAAATCCCAGAGATTACTAAAGATGCAATAATGAAATCAGAATGGCTCTTGATCGTTACGAACTCAGTTAGGTTTGACATTAATGTAAGGAACTAGCACTATCAGCATATCAATAGAGTAATAACCATCAACAGTGGAACAATAGCATAAAGCACATACGTTGATTGCAGAGATTCAAGCAGTTCGTATAATCATTTACTTGCAACTGAACTTAAAATTACAGAGTGTTAAGACATACCTAAAAAAAAGCTACGACCAAACTCAGCCACGCAAACAGTAACAGCAGGTCGAAAATGACAATCGCCGCTTATCGTCCTACCTCTAAGAAATCAATCAATGATCCAGCTTGAACGTCTTTTATTTTTCTCTCCAGTTCTAAAATTCTTAGACTCTTTTCTTTGTGTCTCTTTCTGTTTTTTGCTCTCAAACGGGCACTCACTTTCTTCCTCTGTAAATAATGTCCTCTTTCTTTCCTCAATTTTCAGACTTTTTCTCCAAAAAATCCAACCCCTCCACTGTGAAACGACCTCCCTTTTATAACTCCCCTGACCCCTCCTCTTTTTTTATTTTTCTTTTGATTTTCTTTTATATCCCTTTTCTGTTTCAGAATCCCCACTCACGCCAGCCATTCCCCCAACTGATTTTCACTCCCCTTTCCCAACAAACTTATTCCCTCTGCATGTACCTCCTAACAGAAGTTTGTTACAACCTTTCTTTCTTTACCCTTTAACCCCCAATGTTTTAACTTGTTTGTTTTAAATACATCCACCTAAGGCCTTCTAGATAGTTCCATATACCCACGAATCGGACTGACCCTGGCCCAAAACATTCGCCCAAATTATTATCGGACCAAGTCTTTGGGCCTGACTGGCCACAGAATCAATTGACAAATTCGACCCCCTAAAATTAGACTTAAGATCTTTACAGAAAAGGGGAAGAAACAGAAAACTCATGACAAAGAACTAAAGAACGAAGTACCTCGATCTGCAAACTCCTTCAAGCTTTCGATTTTTTAAGTTAAAATTAACTTTAACCACATGGCTAAAGTTGTTTTATACTCAAAATCGGCTTTAAAATCAACTTTTGCATGTTAGGCTCTTTTTCGATTTTGTCTTGTATAGATCTGATTTTAGGATTTTTGGCGACATTGGGATGTTGATTGGGAGTGAGGGGATGGTGGAGGTGGTTTTTATCTGGTTCTGATGGGGGAAGTGGCCGGAATTGGTGGTGGGAATGGGGGCCATGTGGTTGAGAAGTGGCTAAGGTTGAAAGAGTGTTTGGAACTGGAGTCAGAGGAGTTTGGGGCGGAAGTGAGGAGTAGTTAGGGTTAGATTTTAAGACATATATATATATCAGGGGTAAGTTAGTTCCTGGCCATTGATTTTCCAAGATCAACGGTCCAGATTAAATGGAGGGGGAATGGGTATGGGCTGATTTGATTATTGGGCTGGTTCGGTTGGGTTTGATGGGAATTGGGCTTGGTCCGGTTAATTCTAACTTGGGCTGGTTTGATTTCCAGCCCGATCCAATCTCTCTTTTCTTTGATTTCTTTTTCTTTCATAATTCTTTTTGGTTATTTTAAAACTCTCTTTTAATTAATTAAGAAGAAATCAAAAGTCCTAGTGATTGAAATCCTAATTTATCAAAAATGTGAAACTAAACTAAATTAACTATTTATAGAATTAACACAATGTTATATTCTAGAAATTAAATACTAAAACTAAAAAGAGTGTAAAAATACACTATTTTTTTTATGATTTTTTCCAATTTTATAAAACAACCAATTACTACTTAATCCTAAAAATGTAAAACAAATACTAAATGCCATGCATAATATTTTTAGTATTTTCATGAATTAATTAATTAACAACTGAGTGATTAAATACCTAATAAAATCCTAAAATGATTAATACTTAATTAAAAAATTATTTAATAATTTTTATAAAAGCATTTCGGGTACGGTAAAAATCACGTGCTCACAGCTACGAATGCTAATTAGGCAAACTATAGTTACGTATGGTAATTAGGCTCTAAACTATAATTTTTTTTTGAAAATTTTCCTATTTTTACAGTGTTAGTGCATGTAAACTCAAGCAAAATGTGGTTAGCATTAGGATCGGCTACAAGAAGCCCGTAGAGATTTGACCTAAATAGATGTTCACCCAATCGTTTAAATTAAAATAATCAGTATATATATATATATATATATATATATATATATATATATAGAGAGAGAGAGAGAGAGAGAGAGAGAGAGTTCATGCATAATATATGTATCATGGTATATAAATAAAGAATAAATTTAACGGCTATTTATGTAAAGATCCTAGACTCAAGTTGAATTTGGAAGGATATTCACCCAATCGTTTAAATTAAAATAATCGATATATATATAAAGAGAGAGAGAGAAAATTTTTATATATATATATATATATGTAATATATGTATAGTCGTATATAAATAAAGAATAAACTTAGCGGCTATTTATATAAAAATCCCATACTCAAGTTGAGATTGGAAGCGTAAGCTTCACAAGAAGCCTTGTGATTTCGGGTAAGCCCAACCAAATCTGGAATCTTGGTTATTCTGACAAAGCAGTCCACATAATCCTCAGAAAGACTTTTTCCGTACGAAACATAACTCATTTACTTAGGGTACATTTGGAAAGTCATGTCTAATTATTTACTGAGAAAATATATTAGATAGCTAATTTTAAATATGTTATTTAAAATATATTTACAGTATATAATATATTTAAAGATAATCTATTTATTCAAACTTCAAGACACAATAACCTGAAGTTTAAACCTCAAAGTTTCAAACTTTAGGACATTATGTCCTTGAGTTCAAACATTTTGTCCACAAATTCAAATCTTATGTCTTGAATTTTAAATTAGCAATTCAGAAATTCAAGATACTTAGTCCTGAATTTCAAATTAGCAGCTCAAAAATTTAGGGCACGAAGACCTGAATTCCAAATTATCATCTTGGGATACAAAAATTCAGGATACTTAGTCCTTAAGTTTGGGTGAATTGGCTAAATACAATATAAATTGTGAATATATTTTAAACAACAAGCTTAAAAGTGGCTACTGGTACACTTCGCCCATAATTACTAGGGTAGTAATTGTGCACCTTGATAATACATAGTATAGTAAATACAATGTCATGTTTGTTTACCTGAATATAATTATAGTATAATTCTCATTGTCATGTTTGGTTGGACAAGTATAATTATATAGTTAAATAAATATTTTTTCACTTTAAGCTATCAAAATATTAAATAATATATTAAATAATTATAAATTAATGAATAATATCTTAAAAGTAGTAGTATCTTCCAAATAAATAATATTATTACTCAAATTAATTAATCAAAATTGCAATAACGATTTATAATCAGGTATTTAAGCTACATTTAATAAAATAAAAATATTAATAATTATATATTAGTAACTAAAATGGAAAGAAAATATTGATTTCCTGGCTATCTTTCAAATAAATAATATCTTAACTTAACATAATTAATAAAAAAAAAATTGATTATGAATTTAAAATTTTTACCAACTAATATGAGTAAAATAAAAATTTATGATTTGCTTAACTTTTTATATAGCGAAAAGATAAATATGAGTCTAAGAGGTATTTTTTTCTTAATAATTATCTTATACAAATGAATAAAAAATAAAACTAGTAAAATATGAAATTGTGCTTAACAATTAAGAAAAAGAAGGAAAAAGAAAAAGAAAAAATAGAAATAGAAAGCGAAAAATATGAGAAGTTGCAAAATTATATAGAAATATATCATAAGTAAAATGTTGGAAGGTTAAAAATGAGATAAGAGAAATAGAAAAGAAATATTGTAAAAAGAATAGTACTTAGAGTGTTATTACACTCTCTTAATTACACTCAATTTCATACTGACCAAATAATTACTTGGTCAGACAAAAATATCAAATTATATAATTACATTTAATTACACCCAAATTCAATTCCTAAATAACTTTCCAAACAAAACCCTTTAACTTTACTTGTTTACCAATCTTCTTTTCAGATGTGAAAAGAGTGAATACATTGTCTCAATTCAATTTTTCATTTTCAAGTTCATTCTTAATAGTTATCGCTGTACATGTAATTAGATCCATTAACTTCTTCCCGAATAATTGAAAGAATTATCGTTTGATATATTAAATAAGGAAAACAATCTCTCATGATTGGTTAACTTATTCATGTGATATTTATTCTATGAGAAAAGAATTATTTAGAAACTTATAGAGTATGTGTTTGAATAGAAGTGCTAAAGTTGATACTAAATATTACTTTAATGTGTTTAGAAAAAAGTGCTAATCTGAAAATGAACGCCGTACTAAAAAGTTCATTACAAAAGAGGACGGACATCGAAAATTGAACAAAGGGAAAGTTAGGGTTTTTGCTCAGGGGAGAGTATTTCAATCACAAAAGATATTAAGGCTACAATAGTAAAAATTTTGTTAACACATAAGTGTTTATCAACTGAAATTTTTTGGTTAGGTTGGCCAAATTTACGATTTTTGGCCGATTATTGAAAGTGCAAGAGGGGGGTGAATTGAAAATTATTCTTTCTTTTGCGAGGTAGTCAACTAACTTGCGTTCTAGTCGACTGATATTTTCAAAACTAAGTATAAGAAAGAAAATTACGGAAAGTAAATGACACAGAGTATTTTTATACTGGTTCAGATTCAGAGTGAATCCTACGTCCAATCCCCTTGGGTTGTAAGTGTGATCTCTTTCAGATATGAAGTGACTTAGTACGGATGGGTTGATGTTGTTATACACCAACAGCCTTTTGATCACTTTGTTCTTCTCTCTTATGGTTAATAGAATGCCTCACCAGTGTTCTTTTCTCTCTCTCTCTCTCTCTCTCTCTCTCTCTCTCTCTCTCTCTCTTCTCTTCTCTTCTCTTCTTAGTTATACACGAAATCTATGACAGACTATAGTGCTTGTTTGAAGTAGAAGTAAGAGATTGATTTTGGTTTGATCAAAGTATCTGAATCCTAGGCGTCTTCTGTAGAATATGTATGGTGAGTTGGTTCTCATTCTTCATGGCGTTAGTGAAATGATTGAGTAGCAACCCAAGGGAGTTGATTTTCAGAATCAATCAAGATGATTTCATTCCAGAAATAAAATGGACTTTTCCTTTTATTGCTTCCTTGATTTCCTTTTCCATGAAAGCCGTTGGAGAAAATATTTTCAGAGGATCTTCTATACTGATTGATTGATGCCTTCCATAAATGATCCATTCGAATATCCACGTGATTGATCTTCTATATTGATTGATCATCTTATGCAGATTGATTTATGCCTTCCATAAATGGTTGATTCGAATATTCAGTTTCCATAGAACGCGCGATTACAACTTGATTCTTGCTCCTTGATTTGTGCTTCCAAATCTTCTGTTAGAGTCTTTTTCATCCTCATGACATCCTTTGGGATTGGTTTCCTGCAAGTAGAATTAAGTTATTGTTCATTAAAATCCAAATCTAACAATTATGACATGTAAACATTTCTTATACATACTTCTATCAAAAGCATAGAAATGGGTGTATAAGCTTATGCAAATGGTCTATTTATCTAAGGGGTCTTTACACAAAGTGCCAATCGAATTCATCATTTACTTTTCTAGTCGATATACATAGATTATGTATATATTATATATGATTATATATACTAAATTATATATTCTCCGGCTATTTTTAGTTTAAGAAGTTACGTGTGCGGCTATTTAAGTTAACTCTTCTTTATCTAAATGTGTGGGTTAGACCAGATTTTCCACTATAAGATTTTTATGAGTGCCTAGTTTTGCGTCACTCATTGAATTTGTATCCACTTTTTTAAAAAAAGTTTAACTGATATCTAATATTTTTGTTAACTTCAGATACATACACTTTTATCTTCTTCTAAGCCATTGGTTTCTTCTTCATTGTGCTTAGGGTTTCTTCTTCTTCTTAGTTGCAAAATAAGTTCGTTAAATTTGTTGTTGTTTTGATGTTTTATTGATTGAGTTTGTTTTTTTATAATATTTGAAAGTTATATTTCAAATTTGAGCTCATTTAAAATAGATTTGGATGTTGAATGAACAAGTTTATGTTTCAGAACTTAAGGTTCGAAATCTGAAGTTGCATTGAAAAAATTGAATTACTTAAGATTCGAATTTCTAAAGTTGCATTTGAAAGATAGAAGAACTTTAAATTTGATTTCTTAAGTTACATTGAAGAGACTGAACTACTTAAGATTCGAATTTCTGGAATTGCATTTGAAAGATAGAAGAGCTTCAAATTTGATTTCTGAAATTGCAATAAACCCAGTATAACACTAAATCATAGACTTGTTTTCATGGATAGCGTCAGTAGTAGATTGGATGGTTGAATAGAGGACAGATAGAAAAAAGTCTCAAAATGTATGAATACTGACTCCAGAATCAATTGTACATATTGATATATTTGGTTAAATAAAATTTTCAGTTTAACCAAAAATAAAAAGACATAATTACTTCACATCCTAGCGGGTACATTTTATAAAATATTGTGCAATACAAAAACTTCTATTATATCCCCAAAAGTGGATATATATGAAAATGCCCTTTTTCCACTTAGGTCAACCCTATTGATTGGGTTGTATATGTCATTGGGCAATAATTCCAGTGTCCACTCTTCCATTTGTAGATCTTGGCCCAATTTCTAAGAACCTCAGAAAATCTCCAACTAAAACTGTCCCTCAATTGAGTGGCTAAGACCATATCTTGGCCCCCCAACCCCTCTACTTTCTGTGGAATGTAGAATGACGTACGAAGATGGAGATTCCATTAATAATGCCATGAGAAAGTTTCCTTATCTGCACATTGAACACATACTTCCTTAATATTCAACAAATAAATTAGGATAGATTATGCAGTCAACTTCAGTTACACCATGGCACACTTGTTACTGTTACATTCCTAAGCATTTTCCCTTCAATCATTCCCTTCATTTCCACAAGAAACCACTTGTTTGTCCCTCAAAATTTTCACACATTCCCACCCGCTGCACAAACAATTCCTTTGTCCTCAGTTCTACGCACAGTTGTTACCAAGAACAAGAAAAGCACAAGAACAATTCAGACCCAGATAGACTGAACAATATATTTTGGCAAGAATTCTATCCTTCTGTTGAAAACGAGAAATCCCATCAAAGAAAAAATAATGAGGAGCAAGAAACTGCAGTGATCACTCGTTCAAGCATTAGAACAAACAGCTGGTGGGCACGTTTTAAAGCTGCATTGGGCCAGAGGATTAACGTGGAGGGAATTGCTTGTTTTACAGGGATTCTCTATAAAAACAAGAACTTGGCTGTCCCACATGTGTTTGTGCCAGATATAAGGTATATTGATTGGGCTGAGCTGAAGAAAAGAGGATTTCAAGGTGTAGTTTTTGACAAGGACAATACTATTACTGTTCCTTATTCTTTGAACCTGTGGTCTCCTCTTGCTTCATCCATAGAACAGTGTAAATCTTTGTTTGGTGATAATATTGCAGTTTTCAGCAATTCTGCAGGTAATTTCATTAGGAGTTATGATTGGTTTTGTGGGTTTTGTTGTAACTTTAAATGTGTTGTCTTTTTCTGCAGAACTAAATGTTTGATAATTTGGGAATTTGTAGGACTAGATGAATATGATCCTGATGGTAGAAAAGCTCGAATTCTTGAACGTGCAATTGGAATTAAAGTCATTAGACACGGTAAGTTGTGTTCTATGCATATGCTATTTGGTACAACTTGCATCGGCTTTTGTGTGACAGTGTTTGACTAGAACTGAGTTCAAGATTGTTATTGTATCTTACGTGTTATATTACTGATATTGGAAGAAAATATTGAAGTAATGGTTAAATTTGCTTTGACAGAGAAAACATCACATCAAAGTTTAGTGAATAGTTAAATGAATTTGAATTCTTGAAAATTATGAAAATTGTATAGAACAATACTGTTAGCTGAACAGGGTCAAATATGTGTGCAATATAAACTTTGAGGGGGAGTACAAAATCTCAAATCTCTTACTATGTCCATCCCAATTTATACGATGATGTTTGCAGAACACAAAAATTTTTGAATAAAGAATACATTTGTAACTTGTGGTCTAAAACATCCCATTAAGAATAATATGGAGTTTAAAGTTGAATTATTTCTAAATACAGAAAGACATTCTTTTTTGGGCAGACTAAAAGGGAACTACATAAATTGGGACAGAGAGAGTATTTACTATGGTACCCTTTGAATAGTAATTCCAGTTACCTGTCATGTTTTCTTGTCACTTACCCCAGCCTTGAGTTAATGCAATTAGTATCTGCTGATTCCTTTAACACTAAAATATAGGGGTGAAGAAGCCAGCTGGAACAGCTGAAGAAATTGAAAGGCAATTTGGTTGTAAATCCTCAAGACTTATTATGGTAGATGTGGTTCTTCATTTTTGTTTTCCTTTTGTAATTCTTTTCTCCTTTTCCTCATTTTGTGTCCTTTGCAGGTAGGCGATCGGCCTTTCACAGATATCGTTTATGGAAACAGAAATGGCTTTCTTACTATTTTAACAGCACCATTAAGTCTCTCACAGGAGCCACTTATTGTGCAGCAGGTTTGCCTTCTCTGATTAAACTTTTGGTTTATCCTAATGAATAACCAGTTGGTTAGAATACTCCTCTTGCAATCATGTTAATTATAGAACTTCAACTTCTTTACTAAATCGATTATAGATTAAATAAGTAAAAAAAGAAAAGAAAAATAGATTATAGTACTGCTTTGACTATTTATGCTTTAAGTTTTTTCTCTAACTTCAATGTTTGTACTGATTTGTGGACCATCTCTTCATAAGTGATTTGTGGACCTGATTAAGTTACAGATATGCAATATGTGTAGTCAAATTTCCTGTGTTATTCGACTTCATCTCTTAGTTAAATCCTTGGAACTGACTGTAAATTTGGCACCTTTGTCACAATGAACTTGTAGCACTCTCAACTAAAGATGAAGTAGGAGTAAAATCCAATTTTTTGATGCTTAAAACGGTTTAGCATCTTGCTGATAAGCCTGTTTGATGTACTCAAATTTTTATATTATTTGTTTGCTTCGAGCTCTCTCATTGAATAGAATTGTTATGTACGCTGAATGAAGGAAAAACTAACCAGAGAACTTCTGCCTCTACTTAATTTGGACCAATACCTTCACGGCTTCACATCTTTTCTTTTTGGTCCTTGCATTTTAAGCTTTAAATTTTGTTGGAAAGTAGCTAATTGTAGAAGCAAAACGTTTGCAGGTGCGGGTACTTGAAATGGCCCTTGTGAACAGATGGTCTAGGAAAGGGATAAAACCAATCAGTCACTGGCTTCTTCCTGATTGCCGGCACTGTGTAAAGGACGAACTACTTTAGTCTTCAGGGAATTTTTATTTTCTCTTTTTGGTGAAGGGAGAAAACTATCTATTATACAGAGAAGTCCATGTTTGATATTTTGGCTGTGCATAGGAGTACCAACAACAGCAACATGATTCAAAAGCCTGCCTTTGGAATCTGCAAGAAGGGAAAGTGCATATTTAGGCATTTGTTTTAAGTGCATATTTAGGCATTTGTTCGACTGATCATATCCTAACAAAGTGTACAAGAATATTCTGAAGTGCATATTTAGGCATTTGTTTGACTGAATCATATCCTAGCAAAGTGTACAAAGAATCTTACTCCTAGCCCTTGGCTTCTGGTGCTGGAATGTGAAGATAAATTTGATATTAGCCAAATGGAATTGTCTTTTTCTCTTTTTTACCTGGGTTCAGTATCTAAGTACCAACTAATGAAATTGTTGGGAAACATGATATCAACGCTTATTTATTCAACTTCATTGTTGACTCAAAAAGAATCAGCTATGATACTAAAGGGAGAATGCATAATTAACCGCTCCTTAACATGTCTTCTTTTGCAATTACAGGCCTAATTATCATCTTATTTGCTGATATGGCGCAGAAAGTCTTGTAACTCAACTTGAATTGTTGTGAAGAGTAAAATACAAGACAAAAGATACAACTTATGGCTAGAACATATCATATTTTCGACCAAACATATCTCATTTCTCCAACCCCATCTAACACGCTCCCTACTTCGTACACATTTATGGTGCATTTAAGTTTAATCCGACTACTATAATTTTACACCCAGTGGCGGAGGTAGGATTTCTGTTAAAGGGTTCAAAAAAGAAAATATTTGAAAAATAAAAAAGACTATGGCCAAAGGGAATTGAAACAACAACCTAACAAAGTTTGAAACCTCTTGACCACTAAGTTCTACTTTTGGGTTGTGTCAAAGGGGATTCAAAATATAATATATAGAGGCACAAAATAAATTTTTACCTTATAAGTACAATGTAATTTTCCGCGAAAAGGATTCGGGTAAATCCCTTTCGCCCCCTAAATCCGCCCCCGTTTGCGCCAGCTAGACCTTTGTGGTCATGAAACGTATCATACTAGCTCAAAAACATATAAAATATATTTATCTATTATATGCACTTCCATGCAGGGGAGGAATTAGCACAATAAAAGTGCACATGAACTCATGTTCTTACCGTCAAACTGAGTATTTTGTATACATATTTCTTAAAACTAATCTAATATTATCTACTGGCACCCATACTGCAGAAAGATTGAATAGTGCACTTAATTGAAGATTAAGTTATTTATCTAAAAGAATAGGGTTTGATTCCCACTTAGTACTATTTTTCTCTCTTCTTTAGTGATACACCCGTGTTTTAGAAACCTAAGCTTCCATGACAAGCAATGGCATTATATATTTTTCTCTTTTTGTCCATCCCTAACTTGTGATTTTTTGTGCAATGATTGAAACTCGAAAGGTCTGCAATGATATTTTCTTTTTCTTTTTCTTTTGGTCTTTCATCTGTAATTTAAATTTTTTCACCAAAACAGGGACACATGTATCAAATTGACATAAATGTTCAGAGAAGACTAGTTAGACTTCTATAATAATGATACCCCAAGTACCATAACAAAGGAGGTAAATGTAAATCATTAAATATCACCTAGATGACAAACCTACCACTTGGCTTGTTTTTTATGGGCAATTATGCCGATGGAAATGGGGCCTCCATTACATTAATGATGGTCTCAGTTTTTTCTTTTTACTATTTCACCAATTTTCCTGTCCGTTTCATTTTTAATTGTCTATTTTTTTCTTTTAAAAAAATAAATAAAATATATATTACAATTTTACCCATAATAATAATAGGATTTCAAGAAGTCTTGAGAAATGAGTAGTTAATGATAAGGGTAAAACAGGAAAAAAAATTACATTTCTCTTAATTCACTAAAATGAACAAGCATAATGGACAACTAAAAGTGAATGGAAGGAGTACTTGTTAAATCTTATTCATATTACGGACCCTTCATATAATGTTGGTTTCATTTCTTCCCCAATATACTGCTAAAGGTTGAGTAGAGATCCTAATGTACATGAGTGTACATCCTTACAACATAGGCTGCAGCATCCATATAAACCTAGCTAGTATAGTGGTACTCCAACCACCATTGAATTTGAAGGTAAATCAATTTTTTCTCGATACCGAAGCTAACAGTCAAAGGTGTCTTAAACACAAGACTAACACAGAGAGAGGGGGATGGGCAGAACGAAGAGTGTGTATGGTGTTTATTTGCTTGAAAAATATTTTTTTCATGTATATATAGGAGATGTTGAAACCCCTTAGTATTTTTTAATGTTTAAATTTTTTTTAGTGAAAATTCTTACTTCGCTACAGAGGAAGGAAATTTGAAAGGCTTGAAACGCCGATGTAGGGACGATAGTTGTGCTGTCTCATTTACTACTTCTGCAATTCACCATATGCTGCTTCACCTAGTTGTCTGTCAGGGCAATTAAGCCACATATATCATGGCTCTCGGGGCTACTATTGTTTATACTGTACCGTGCTTCCCAAGTGTCCCTTTTTGGCTGAACTTCTTGTATCAGGGTGCAGATTCTTAAATATCAAATGGAAATGTGTTAATTTTTAACTACTAATATTGAATTATAAACACATCTACTGTCGGCAGCAGTATAATGACAGTTTTAAACATCCACTTAACAGCTCTAACAACCTTCACTATAACCATTTACTTAGATTTACTACTGATTTCAAGCATCATAAGTGTCAACATTAGACAACAAATTCAGGGACATGTAAACCTCCACTGGGAGTGGCTATTTTCATAAACTAGTTATCGACTTTCTTAGAGCATTTGTCATGCTTTCATCAACTCTAAGAACGGCCATTTGAGTAAAAAAAAAACCAGTACAACCGCAAGAAAAAGGATTTGACCCTGGATCCAGCGGAGGAGACACTGATGACACCGTCACTGAAAATATTCACTTAATATATGGATAGATAATGTATTTTAAAAAAATTAACATACATAGTTATAGATTAATACCTTTATAGCATAATGTAAAATAACATCAATCAGGGACGACAAGTAAAGTTTTAGAATCTCTACAAGAGTGCAGATCCAACTTCGAACTCACATACAAGTTGAATTATGATAATAGTTAGTCGACACCCCGTGTGAAAAAATCGACGTACACCAGTCCCTAAAATCCAACTGTTAATTCGTGTGCTATTTCACACTCTAAAATCGATATAGAAAGAGGCATCTTTACCATTATTATGATTGAGACCTTCATTACACAGCAGAGGAGTCTTAGTGTAACTAGTAAAGTTACTGCGATGTGACTATGAGGTCATGGGTTCGAGCTGTAGAAACAGCCTCTTGTAGAAATGAAGGGTGAGTCTGCGTTATACTAGACCCTTGTGGTCCGGACCTAATGCACCGGACTTTTTAGACCTTCATACGTATAATAAGGTTATGAACTTTTGAATAGGTCTAACAGAAAGTGCTTCAGAAAGACCAAAAATGCTAGTAATTTCTTTATGAAATGAAAAAGACAAGAAATCTTTCATCACTTTTTACACGAGAAAAACGCACAAAAAAAAAAGGCAGGAGGGAGGAAGTGGCACTGAAAGAACCAACTTTTCTCAGGCAACCAATTCCTTCTACTCATTTCCTTTTTCAACAATATCTCGTTTTTTCTGTGTCACACCTGCATTAGACAATTGACAGAGAGTAACAAAATGATTATGCTTAGAGCTTACAAGGCCATTTGGTAAACTAGCTCCATTTGGCCTTTTTTTTTTTTTTTTTTATTCCCCTCCTCTTTGATTTCCTATTCCTTCTTCGGTGACTCGATCCTTCGACCCGGAGTTGTAGGTGGGGTTGCTGACAATCTAAGCAACCCCTCTTGTCCCGCTTGGCCATTTTCGAGCGGCCTTTTGGTAAATTAGTTCCTTATAGAGTAAGCAAAATCTGATGAAATTGGATGTAGGTATATCAATATATGCGAATAAAGAATCCGGTAATACAATCTAACTAGAAAATAACTGACAATCTAGAAATATATTATAATTATTAGATCGCTTATAAGATAGTAACATGTAAATCTCTATGATAAGTATTTAATTAGTAATCTAGTAAAAATAATAACTAACCTGCTAGTAGAGGTTAAACTATACATTGATTGTATAAAAATTCTATATATTAATAATTCATATAACTTCCTTTTTTTTTTTTTGGGGAAAGAGCATATCTAACTTTATTTCTTAAAGACATTATACTTCTGGACCGTAAATTAGTAGTCACAAGCACAAGTAGTGCGTCTAACATGGGCACATATCACCTAACATATCAATAAAATATTACATGGAACATATTTTGATTTGTCAGTGTAAATACTTATACTTGGATATATATATATATATGTGTGTGTTAGAGCTATGGAGTATACTCCCCATGTACAACACTGTGAGATTTTAATGACAATTTAAATGCACCTGCAGCGTACACAACTAACCACATACTCTTTCACCTGCTTATATTAACTTCTATACGTCATTACTCTTTATATATGCAGCTTCTTTCTTTTGTCAATTCCCATCACTTAACTCTTTCACCTTCTCTCTTTATCCACTCTCAATTTTTTTTTCTCTAAGTCACTCCTTTGAAAGCAAACAAAGATGGGGAAGGAGGGAAAAAAGAAGACATCTCTAATTCTGTGGGCTGCCTTTGCTGCATTGTTTGCACAGAATTTGGTCATTCCTGTCATGTCTAGTTCTTCTTTTGAAGAACAAAAGACCTATTACACTCCTGATCCAAATGCCGGAAGTCCCCCAACAGGTCTCTTCTCACATCTTTAATTTAAATAGCCGGCCAGATTTACTGTTTACTTTTTCTAACCGGTATATATAGATTATACACAGTTATATATATATTTATACATTAATTATACATATATTATATATCCGCCATCTATTTTAAGTTTAAGAGATTAAGTGGACGGCTATTTGGGTTAATTCTTCTTAATTTATCCTATATAGTTTCATAGTCTTCTTGATAGTAGTTATTTTAAAGTTTAGTTGACAAAAGCTAATATGCTTTCTTTAACTACTTTTTGAAACTAAAATGGGCTGATTTGCTGGTAGTAGCAGAAATTATAAAACGCAAGATAGCTAAACAAGTAACCAACACAGATGTACATAATAGAATATGTTTGCTAAACCAACATCTTTTCCAAGTCTTCCCAAATTTGGAGACATGAGCATTTATTCAAAGATTAGTTTGAATGATTTTAACTAGAGTTTAACTTCTATAGTTCTATACAATACATTGTAAGGCCACCTAAAGGTAACTATAGTTACGTAACACGAAAACAAGACAAATTTCTTATTATAATAGATTAAAATTTAATGTGAAAACTCTTTACGTTATTGCCAGTGTGTATATATTAACTCCTCTTTATATATACCATTTTGCACTCACAACATATTTTTATCATTAACAGGTTCTCACACACCTCCATCACATTCAGGAGGTGGCCATGGAACATCACCTTCTCATGGAACACCGTCACATGGAAGTGGTAACCACGGAGGAACTCCACCTGCGAACTGTGGTAACCCCGCCCCTAGTGGCGGGCATCACCACAATCCTACTCCATCGCCTTCTTCAGGAGGCCATGGAGGTGGTGGTTACTATCCCTCCCCTCCATCTCATGGTGGAAGCCCTCCAAGTACACCTACACCTACACCTAGTACCCCCAGTACACCTACACCTACACCTAGTACCCCCAGCACACCATCCACCCCCTCCACACCTACTATTGTAACTCCACCTACACCTCCTACAATAGACCCTGGCACTCCAAGTACCCCAGGGGGTGGTTACTATGGTGGAAGTCCTCCAAGTATTCCGACACCTAGTACCCCTAGTATTACACCCACTACCCCCTCTACACCTATCATTGAAACACCACCAACTACTCCTACCATTGAAACACCACCAACTACTCCTACCATTGATCCAGGCACTCCAAGTGCTCCGGGAGTTTTTCCAATTGACCCCAACTCACCACCTTTTACATGCGAGTAAGTCAAATGAAAATTATTCTCTGTTTTATCTTATATGGCAGCATTTGATTAGACACATACAATTTAAGAAAGAAAGAGAATTTTTTAACGCATTGCTAAAGTACCTAATGAGAACTTGTCCTAACATGAAATGTTATGAACTGCAGCTACTGGAGGACTCACCCAACACTGATATGGGGCGTACTCGGCTGGTGGGGAAGTGTAGGCAACGCATTTGGTGTGGCTAGTGTTCCAGCTTTGGGAGCAAACATGAACTTACTGCAAGCACTTTCAAACACTCGGCCGGATGGCTTAGGGGAGCTCTATAGAGAAGGAACAGCTTCTTTGTTGAACTCCATGGTTAGCAGGAGGTTCACCTACACCACAAACCAAGTCAAGAATAGTTTTGTTACAGCACTCAGTTCAGACAAATCTGCAGCAGCTCAGGCACAGCTGTTCAAGTTAGCCAATGAGGGTCGACTCAAGCCCAGAGCTTGAGATTTAAGTCAGGATTTCTTTCAAAGTCAGGATTTCTTTCAAAGTCATGACTTTTAGTTTCTTGCTATGTCCTGTTTCATAGTGTTATCCTGTGTGTTTAATTACTTAGAATTGAATACTAGTAATGTTCTTTCTCTACGCTTTTGTATGTTACAACATTAAGAGGATACCAACTTTCTGTTTGATCAGTATTATAAGTCAAATCCGACTTTGTTACGTTGTTGTAGGCTACATGGGTGAATGCCACGTTCCAATTTCAGAAATATTACTTTTTCTCCTTTAAAATAAAGAACTTAGGATCTTTTTGATGCATTAGGTTCATATATATATATATATATATATAACTACACACATTTCCATATCTACAGAATCTTCAATGCTACACTTTGAAAGCTGATGTATCTCTCTGCATTATCAGCTCCAAATTCGAGATAATAGGTCTAAAGTCATACTATAAGTCTATGATTCTCAAAAAAAAATTATTCAGCTTATTTGTCCAGATCTTTGGGTAATAGATGAGAGTGAATAAATATATCCATCAACCACCTATACTGTACAGTCTTAATTAAAAGTACATACTGTTAATAATAACTCAAGCAAGTTCCCCAATATATGACTGCTTCCAAAAGGTGGATTGTTTATCCTACATTTGCTAGAACCCATATGGCGTACACGGAATTTTTGATAAGCGGTGTAAATATTCAAAGAAATGAACATACGATTAGTGACACAGCTTAGCCAAAGGGGCGGACACCCTCCCCCTCCCCCTCTTCCAAATTAAAAGAACCTCAATCCCCAAAAAAAATATGCAATAAAAAAGCTTAGGATGGTGATATGATGTTTAACTAGACAAAATTATATCTTTAGCAATTAATTTGATGACATGAAGGTGGGCTCGATATGGCTAAACATCACAAGCAAATCATCAGGAAGAAAAGATCTATAATTGAAGAATGCAATTAAACAAAGCCGTATAAGAAGTTATCTCAATGACCAAATACTCTCCACAAGATTTAGCAAAACACTGATCCGACTCTTCACAAGGAATTCTCGATCATAAATTTCATGTATATTAACTGTTCTCCATTCTTTCGTTCCAATGTCATATAAGAACATGAGCGAAATCCCGGTGTCTGGAATTGGTACTATCTCTCCCTTAGGATTGGTGGAAAATAAAGAGCAATGAGATGCCTTTACTAGCTCTGATGGTAGCCCAATCCTATGCTTCACCCATGTCTCATTTTCACCGGTAGCATTGAGAGCATATAAAACAATCGTTTCATCGCCTACGAATTTTTTGTGATCTAAAAGTGCAACTTGTCCCTTCATTTCTACTATTCTTGTCGAAGATTCTGAAAACTGAATGGCTATTTCCCATTAGGGAACGAAATCATTCTAGTAAACTTTTCATCTCTAACACTGAATGCACCTATGTCACATTGAGATTCATTTACAAAATAATGAACCCGTCGATATAAACACAACCTTGCTTCCTCGGGTGAAAATGGCGCAACAGGAAATGTCTCTCCGCAACTTGTCAACCCCAATGGTTGAAATCCGGTATATGGCTTCAGATTTCCTGTCTTCTCCATGAGAAACCATTTGTGCCGCGAGTACTTAATGTTTCTTGGTGATGGGATCAAAACCAAGGGAACGACAAGTCATCGAAGCGTAAAATCTCCCCTTAGGTTGTTCATAAGGAAGATAGACGTGCTGTTTTATGAAAGGATTGCAAATAGAAACTAAGCCATTGATAGATAGCACATGGTTATATTTGACGAATACTAAAAGAAGACAACAGAAATATTTTGTGCTAAATAATTTCCTTACGAAAATTAAAAGCTTATAAAGTTGTTTTAAAACGGAGACATCAAAATCACCCAATTTCCGGAGCTTTGACAGCAGGGCATTCCAAGATTGCTAGCTGCAGATAGAATCGTCTAAAAAGTTTACAACAACAATAATTACGCTTCAATCCCAAATTCAAATTAGAGTCGGCTATATGAAGTATCACCTGCCATGTCACTCAAATTTAAGCTCAATATATTGTGAAGATTCATCATAAACTGAATAGTTTTAATTAGCTCACCACAAACCTCCTCCGTTGCCGAGCTTCAAGCAAACAATACTAGAAAACAGGTCAAAAGCGACCAAAAAAAGCGACCAACGTTAGTCTTTATTTGTCCAAAAGCAACCAAAAAGTGACCGAACCGGCCTGGTCAGTATTCAGGTGGTCACAAATAAATTGCGACCAAAGTTGGTCGCAAATTTGCGACCAACTTTGGTCTCTATCACAAAAGGACCAAACATTCCGGAAAAACATGTAGGGACCGACTTTGGTTGCAAATTAGCGACCAACGTTGGTTGCTATACTTTTTTTAATTAATATAATCTGGAATATTGCGACCAACTTTGGTCGCTAAAGTAATTAATTTTTTTTTAAAATTTTAAATATGCGACCAACGTTGGTCGCAAATCTGCAGAACAGAAAATTTAATTTAAGATTTGCGACCAACGTTGGTCACTAACTATTAATATTTTTTTTTAATTTTCTGATTAGCGACCAACGTTGGTCGCTATACTCCCAGATTTTAAAAATCTGTGTAATATAGCAACCAACCTTGGTCGCTAATCAGAAAATTAAATTTTTTTTTAAAGATTAGCGACCAAGTAGCGACCAACGTTGGTCGCTAATTTGCAGATTTTTTTTTCCAGTGAATAGCGACCAACTTGAGACCAACGTTGGTCGTTTTTTTTGGTTCATTTTTTCCAGAAATAGCCTGTTTTGGCAGCTACACCACCTGTCAGCTTACCAAAATCCTAAATAGGCATTTTATGCCATAAACAACAAGAACAACGACAATAACAACAAACAACAACGACAACGACAACAACAAACAACAACGACAACAACAACAACAATAAACAACAGCAGCATTAAACAACAAAACAACAACAACAATAAACAACAGCAGCATTAAACAACAACAACAACAACAATAACATTAAAGAATAACAAAGTATAAAGTTCAATAGAACTTATACATTAGTTAAATGTTATTACAATTCAATGATTATTAATATCTACATCATGAGTGTCATCGTCCGATGAAGTGTCATCACCAAGATGTTGTGGATAAGGGTGTTGTTGTGTAGGAATGGAGGGATGATAACGGGGATGACGGGAGGAAGTAGCAGGGGGAGGGCGAGCCTCTGGCGATGATTCACGAGACCGGGGAATCGGAAAAGCGCCAGAAGCCAAGAGAGATTTGAGCTGCTCTTGTATGGCAACATACTGAGCATCTCTAACCCTCTCTCTTTTATCTCTAACCCTCTCTCTTTCCTTGGCGGCTTCTAGCTCGGCTGTGAGCTTTGCCAAATTCTCCCGCATAGAGGAGAGGCACTCCCCATCAAGTTGCTCCGCTTGCGCGGAAGTGCCTATTCCTTGCATTCCACACTTATAGCGGTGGAATTTCTTAGCGGGAAGCCCGTATAC